>CM019177.2:54853963-54897099 GCA_009739505.2 Apolygus lucorum
CATTTCCTCAGGCATTTCTTGAAAGGTATTGTTCGCTCTATTCCAAGGGCTTCTCCCAGACTGGCTTTTTCCTGCTGCAGCTCGCACAATAGAGACCGACCCGGGGAGCTAATGCTGTCGTAATGATATGAGAAATATTCCCTAGTGAGGACAGGCTTCCCATAATAATCGAGTAGGCCATCACTTCAAACCTAGAAACTGCAGTTTTTCGATTTACTATGACGTACAATTTTCGGGTCGAATGAGAAACTCTACGTCGAAAAATCACCAAAACCATCATCACTTTGGTCTTTTTGAGCTGAAATTGACAGTCCCCAATTTGGTTTGTGCTAAATCAAATCAACTTTTAGATCATTCATGTTGCTATTCGATTTTCGAATTCTACCTACTTTGAAACGTAAACATACAATTTTGAAGGTAAACTAGTTTTGTCCGTGCTCATCGGGCAGCTAAATCTAAAGGTTAATTATTGAATAAACAACGTATAATTACAGTAAAAATAGAATGGAGAACAAGAAGCCCTATTTCACCTCTGCTAACAGCTTCAGCGCTCTGCTATAACTTGTGATTTTGGGAAGTATTTCCAGTTATTATTCAATGGAATGCGTACTTATAGGTTTTGATGGCGAATCTTGTTCATTTCCTCTCTCTGGCATTAATTCTTCTAGAAAATTAATGATTTTGACTGATTCTTGACTGAACTTGTTCACAGTCGATAATCTACTCAATCGTGTTGGGAATATTAGGAAATGTGGTGTTATGCCTTTCACCTTCCTCTTTTCAGATCTATTTCCGAGGCACTTTTATCAATTCAGCCTCCAATTACTTCTCTACTAGCACTGCATTCAGCGTCCTAATCACCGTAACATCGACCCGTATTTCACCCTTCCTGAGTTTAAGAGAAGTGCACTGGACTCATGAATTAATTTCGCGGGCGGCCGCTGCTATAACTTATTAGACCTGCCCGATTAAAAACTTCAAGTGCTCGAAATTATTTAATAGGGTTTCGTCAGAGCGGATTCTGGGTGAAATGGTCCCCTTTTCTCTCAGCTCCACCCTCCACCAAGAACTACGCTTCAGCAGAAATTAATTCAACGGGATCATGAATCATCCAATCACCCACTGAGTAGAAAATGCAGGTGGTTTGCTTTAGCTTCATTAATTTCTTCGTTTGAACTGAGGGGCTAGCTTTTCAAAACAGGAATTTCCCGAAAACCATTCCCCTTCCCCAGAGGGCCAAACGGATGAACAATCGCGGATCATGATAAAAACCTGAAAGATAGATTTTCCATAAATCGAAGCTATATTACAGATAGTCTGCAATTTTATTGTCAAGTTTTCGAGAGTGGTTGGTGGTTATTATAAAAATGTCGAATGACAAGTAGGTATAGGAAGTTGGAAAGAGTAAAATGTGAATGGAACCTCTCAGAGTTGAAAACAATACTACTTTTGGATGTTTCAGGTATTTTTCATCCTCACAAAATAGGGCATGTCAATCCTATTCATAACCAACTCTCAAAGTAGACTTACATATAATCTGCACCCTCCTTACTACCAAATGAAGGAAACGTTGCATTTGATCAACAGGTTAAAATATTAGTTCCTCTACATCAAATTTTAATCTCGGATTTCACGTTTCACAGCTTTTTAACACATTTGATACAGTTTCTGTGTGTTTGTCATTCTGTCGGTGTCAATTCCACGTGCCACACGGAAGTAGCTATAGGAAACCAATTCCGAGGCAACCCATCAATTAACTAGTGTCATTTTCTGACGAGCCGAAGACCCGATATCGCACACATTTGATCAGTATACTGATTGTTAAAGGGAACAACTTCTCGGTTATGATTTTGTTTGTCAATTCATAGAACGTGAGAACATGGTAGTGAAAATCGTGTTTTTTATCGGAGGATTTACCAGAAGGTTCTGCGGTTCTGAAAATTATTACTTCCAATAATTCTCAGTTCAACCAACTCTGTACGTTCTTGGCTTGTTATATGAGAATCTATGCCCAACTTCTTAAATATGTTTTACGTGATTGCAAAATTCGCAAAAATTGATAAAGGGATGAAAATTTGCTTGGGGAATACGCTTACCAATGTTAGTTGATGAGAAGGATATTGGTGGTGCTGTTATTGGTGGTGTAGGATATTAGGGAAAGATACGTTGGATGCTTTATTCATTTTGGATTTAAGCCTGGTTTTCAGGTCGACCTAGACAATTCTCTCCTTTAACCACGATCTCTTCGACAAGTTGAAGTCAATTGACTAAGTTTCCTTCGAAGGTGTTGGGGTCTTAATGACCCTCTCTGCATTCAGCTCAAGTAGTCTCTTGGGTAGGTAAACGGTGGTTCAGTCCCTGGAAAATGTATTCACGCGGTTCCCCACAGTTCTGGGTCTGATTGACGGGTACTTCTGACACCCTCCCACCATCTTCTTATGTAATCGGTAATATTAATATTCTTCAATGAGTAGATAATATTAATGCACACGAAAAAGTCTGTCAAGTGGGTGTGGCACATAGCTTCCTCGTATCCATAACCAGATTGTATAGAAGAACCGATACATAGTAGTTAATCTCGAAACATCAATCTCTAATGCCCACTTTCACCAAACATTCGAAACGTGTTCAAACCAAAAGAGGGGAGAGATGATCCAAGTTTAGCAATAATTGTCTTCGATGTTCGAATTTAAACGGTCGAAAGTCGGCCGAATAAACTAGCTTATCCGTTCAACTTCCAATTCAATATGGCCGCGCATTGATTTGTGATTGTTTTCGAAATGAAATTGCTAATTATTTTTGAATTAATTTTGACTCGTCTGACGATGATGACGTTCCGAGTCGAATCCTGGATCGGATTCCACATCCCGAGGTGATGGACGATACTGAGTTTCCACCTTTCCAAGCCCCCAGTCGTTCAAGTGCTCAACTAAAGTTCCCGCCGGCAAATAAGTTCAAAACGTTAATTTAAAATGAATAATGGTTTTTTCAATAATAGAATAGTGCGACCTGGGCGAATTATAAAAATTGACATTTTATAAAAAAAGATCAGTTCGACCAAAATAAATTTCTATTGAGGTGAAATCGGGGGCCCTCTTCTTCGAGTTTAAATCCATCGGTAATCATTTAAATTATCGAAGTACATTCCTACCGTTTAAAACAAGGCGGCGGTCACTGCATTTCACTAGGATTCATCAAGGAAGGTTCTCTTTTTTTTCTCCTGGGTGGAGATACTGGAGTATTGTGCTCGTAGCGGCTCAAAGTGATGATGTGTAATAACTCAATAGGTAGGTGATGGAAATAATCAGCAAAATAAAACGAAGGAATTGATATGAACCGGAAAACTCGAAACAAACCACAGGAATCAGTAAAATAAAAAAGAAGGAATTCGAAAAACTTACACTGATAAAGATACACACGGCGGGAATCTACTGATAGCAAGAGTGGTTGTTACTCCACGCTTGTATTGCCCCAATAGGTCATAATGTCAAACTCATTCGTTCCGCTCGACATTTCAAGTTTAGCCAAACTCGATTGTCTTAAACGACGTTTAACGATCATTTGAGCCATAAAATTTGGGGACGAAAATTTGGGCCATTTGGGGACCATCTACACGTTAACCCAGACAATCTCTGAATATTTCTTCGGATGGAAAATGTAGAAGTTATGGCTGTTACAAGGAATGCGCACTGGCTATTATCAGTTCCTGGCGATGATTTTCATAGGGAACCATCTACAACCCAACCCGCACAATCTCTGAAAATCCCGCACAAAGCACGTTTGCGGGTACCATCAAAATACAAAATACAAAACGTGTTTTATTAATTTCGGAAAAATATAGTTTTTTCCATTATTGTTATAATCTTACGAATAACAGGAAAACATCCTTAAAAACACAATAACACATTTGCCTGATGATGATGACCACTTCTACATCTCAACCATTGAATGATTGTTTTTAAGAGGTTACTAACGATGTTTTGTCTATATCTAATGAAGCTAATTATTTATTGATTAGATAATTAATAACTGAAGAAGCCCGAAAACCCTCTGAATGACCACTGCCATCTTGTTATTTCAAAATCGAAAGAAATCACCTCTAAGCCGCATCTAACTTTTGAAACTTTATTTTTCTTAAACAGAACACACCTACCTTTAGTTAATAAGTGAATGCAAATTACTTTAATTGTTTCGGTTTATAGGGTAGTAGCTATCATAATTTTGATCCCTTATATTGCAGTAAGATCTTGATGGAGTCTGACAATGCCTAACAATGTCTATACAATGTTATAACGTTGTGATTATGAGGGAACTGTGCCCCACTCCCACTTTTGTCTCAGCAGGAATGGTGTCAGAAGCTTCCTCTTGCTTTTCGTTCTCCCCTGGGTTTGTGGAAAACAAAAAGTTTTGTCTTGTTCGGGATTGTCAAGGTGTCAAACCTTGAATCGAGAAGTATTTCCCGGATATGTAGCAGTTTCCCTTTCCGTAGATAAATCGATAAACTCTATGAAGAAGAAAAATCTGGTCAGTTCATTTAGATTCCACGCTGGAATAAGGTTTTTCAAGTTGAGGTTTTGATTTATGTCATTAAATAATTGAGATTACACTCAATTATTTAATCTCATTTATTTCTCATTAATCTCAATTATTTAATGACATAAATCAAAAAGTGGAAAAACCAATTTTTGATTTATATCACTAAATAATTGAGATTATAGTACCTTCTTTGAATACCTTCATACTCTGTTGGATTTCCTCGATCTGGACGAACAGATGAACACCCACTAAGCTACCTCAAGAGTGACCTAATTGGCAATGGAATTGCATCAGTGTACATTCTTCATTGGTCTGCAAACGCAGGTCAGGTATGTGCTGATGAGCCCTTTAAGCCTCACTGGTCTTGAAGATGTCCGGCATTAGCATGTTCCGTGTGAGTACATCATCTGGCCGACTGAGGCTCATGTCCCTGTGAACAACGTATAGCAGTTACGGAGGTAGTAGGTTATATTTGAAGAAAGCTCTTGTTTGTTATTGATGCTGGACCCAACCGTCAACATTATTTTCATGAAATAAGGCAACGGCCTAATTTACTCCGTTTTGGTTTATTATTTTCAATGATGAATCTTTGGAATCGACTAAGAAGAAAATGTTCAACCCCACTTTTTCCCTTGTTAACATAGTCCGATTTTGATAAAATTTAGTATATTGGCTTCATTGGGGTCTAGTTGTGCCCGGAAGCATTGATTGATGTCAGTCACTTCGTAGGGTTGAAAAATAAAGGACTGAAATTTTCAAAACGCCCCTTGCTGAAAAACTTTTAGTATGAAGGTATTGTTTTTTCATCAATTTAAGGTAATATTGAATTTTAGAATCGAATGAGACCACCCGGAGCTCTGTAGGACCAACCGTTCGGTCCCTATGAGAACTTTATATAAGAGATAAATTACGATAAATCAGAAACACGAGTGTGTTTCGCAAAAGAGGCCTAACATCCGTTCAAAATTTCAACAACTCTTTTACTCCCAACCAGGTATTTCATTACCCTTGGTCTGACATCGAATCCGTAAAGATGAAATTCATGAAGGACCATCTCGAGCCGAACCTGAACAAAAGTTACAAAGATTTGCTGACTCAGACAGACAACCCAAAATTTTCAGAAAGACGAAAAAGAGAATCCAATAAAACCTCTCTCAAAGTGGAAACAATCCTACTGTATAATAATTTTTACTAAAGAAAAGGCATACAATAACGTCCTCCCTATTCGCAACCAATATTCATTTATTCATCGTCTGCCAAGTTAGTGTGGCACATAGCTTCCTCGGTTTGTCGTACCTATAATACGAATGTACCTTACAAGGATTAGCGGACACCTCTTACACATAGATATGGAACCAAAATTGTTCAGGAAAGCCTAAACATAAAATGCGAGTGAAAATTTGATTTTGGAGGACTTTTTTTTCAACCTTGAAAAGTGAACGGGGACCGTGATATCGAAAGACACAGACCCTAACGATTCTCTACGGTTTCAATGCTTCTGTAGAGCCACCGCTGAATGTCCTTATCCGCTCAGCAGTGTAATCTGTGGAAAAATCTCCTTCTTTGACTTGGAAAGGTAAAATATTTCCATCGACCTTCGCATATACTCTAATTTGAAGGTTTACTCACGCCGCTGGTTTGCGCCCCTCGCTCCTCAGGCATTCCACGTAGAATGAGCTCTGAGCATTCAAGTAGAATGAGTTAGAATCTCCATTGGATTTCGCCTTACGAATACATTTCATCCTGGCATAAATCTGAGAATGAACATCTTCAAATGTCAGATATGGTAGAGAATACATTGAGTTCGTACTTTCTCATCTGAAATATAGTTTCGTCAAATGTCTATCGATTCTTTCATATTAAAATGTCATATCAAAATTAAAATATCATATCGAAATTAAAATGTTCATATCAAAATGTCTATCGATACTTTCATATTAAAACCATCATGAAAAGTCCGCTAAGTTTGGAAGGCAGTGCAGATTCCTTTGGATAGAACATGGACTGATAGATTTATTTAGGTGAAACAAATAATGTTCAAATCGGATGGAAACTATTGAACTTAGGCTTGTTTCAAGGATTTCACAAAATTTGGACTTCTCCATGATCCGATCAGTAGTAATACATGTGAAAAACGTCTGCCAAGTGGGTGTTGCACATAGCTTCCTCGTATCCATAACCTGATTGTACAGATGATCCGATGCCTAGTAGTTAATCTCAAAACATCAATCTCTAAGTGCACTCTCGCTTGCACTATCCTCATAGCAACTATCCTTCGCGCCAACCCGCACAATCCCTGAAAATTTCATCGAAATCGGACAAGAATTATAGAAGTTATGCCTGTGGCAAGGATTTCATGACAGACAGATAGAACCAAAATTGTTCAGGGAGGTCTGAAACGTAAAAGGCGAGTGGAAATTTGGTATAGTCGGAATCAAAATCATCATCATAATCTCGAACGACTTCACAATCATGCTGATGTTTTCCAGGTTTAAAATCAACATTATGTTTGTGAAGCTCAAGTTTCATCGTTGTTGGGAATCTAGTTAGAGTACCTATCTAGTAATGCTTAAAATGCTTGTATGTCATATTCCTAGTGTTCATTATTCACTCTGGAAAATCGGTGTAGAATCAAACAATTGTTCATATTCAAGTTTTACAGGTACATCAAAAAACTGATTCTTTAGGCTGGTACATCAAAAAACCGATTCTTTAGGCAAATGTGAAAATACGATCCAACTGGGAGTTCAGGGAAATGAACGATTTCCGGTTAAACAACAATATTTTCCTAAGAGACGGGAGGATCACGAGGTAAAATACAAATGGAGACGGAATAAAGGAAATAAATACGTGGAGCGAAAAACCAAAATACTCGTAGGCATGCGACTGGAATACGAAATCAAATTCAAAGTTGTCTGTTTGTGTAGTGGCAGACATACTGAAGGACCGTTCGTTTTTCCATCGCTGAAATCCCCCTACTAGTAATCTACATCATGGTCTAATTTTGATAAAACTTTAGTGTTTGAGCTTGAGAAATACCTAGGTTGTCAGTATTGATCATTACTTCATCACTAAAATAGGTTCTGTCCATGTAATCGCTTCTTACGTTCATAATAACGTGTTATGGTCGTTGAAGTAGACAAATAAGATATTGCCCTCTGTCTTCATCATTGATTAGGTGGTTTCAGGCCTGACCACGAGCAAGACCCTGAAAATCAAAATTTAGGTGGTATTGAGGATATTGCGGATAAAATTATTAAAAGATGAGAGATTACAAAAGAACTGGACAAAATTATACTTCATATAGCATTATCAAGAGAAATTTGAGCTTCCGGGTCTATCTTAGGTCAAAAACCATCCGTAAGAACACTAATGTGAAAGGTGAAATGCACGGGATAGTTTTACCCGATTCCTCCTACTTAACCTATAAATCCTAGACATGATGATTGTAGTCTCTATTATGTAACTGGAGTAGGTACATAGGGAAAAGGGAAGTCTGGAAATGTCAGATTGCTCATTACATCCCTGCAGTCGATTATGTCCCCTCGGAATTAATACACAAAGGTACCTGCGTTTGGAAACTTCAAAACCCCCAGCTCCAATCCCAGCCTTGAAAACCGATCTGCATAGATAATTCTGGAGCAAATCATCTCTCACCGCATTTCTCTGTGGCTAATAATGTTGTTTTAAGCGGATTAGGTTCCCTTGAAATAGGATTAATTCATCACTGTGCTTCACTGTTTCGTAGATCCATTTACTGAAAGCCGAGTTATGTGTAAATTCCTTACTGAATTTGGAAGGTATCATTCTTAACGTAATAATTTGTCTATAAATTATTATTGCAATACTTGTCACTCAACAATATATGCCTATAAAGACGTTGAAATTATTTTTTAAAAACCATGGCTCTGTCAAAATCATAATTTAGCTCGGCATCATCATAGGTTCTGAACAGTAAAGATACCGTAAATAAAATTAATGAATATCTCTGAACTTCAAGCTACCTAAGAAGTTCAGAGAAATTTATCTAGTTTTTTTATTGATCCAAATTTCATCCTTAATCCTATTGCCGTAAATATGTCTTATCGCTATGGCCAATCCGAAATTTTCTCTGAACTCAAAATTTCCAGAAAAAGCTTCGTGTTTGACATGGTTTTTATGGCCGAATCGTCAGCATAAAATTTCTGCATAAATTGGGAGCTTTCCAACGGGTGGATAACGATTTTATTGGTGGAAAACCGACTGAGTAACTTATCTTTAGTTGAGAGTTTTGACATGAATTTTCCTTCGAACATTCTCTATTATTTTTTATAAAGAAGTTTGACTGCTACCTAGTATCTATTGAGTGTGGTAACCAGGGGTGGTTGTGAGGCGAAATCGGGCGTTTTTTCTTGAAGATCGCACTGTTATGACTGTAGCGATGCCGCAAATACCTACTCAGTGCAAAAATACTATATTCATGTCACAATGTATCATCGAGAAGCGTTGATAACACCGATGAACAAATTCGATAACTGGACTGCAAGGATCATTAGTCTGGGAGGTTCATTCCAAGCCGGGACATCAGAAATTTTTAAATTGGGTACGTGTTTATATAATTTTGTTGTTTTTGCTCCCTCCCTACATTTTCCTACGTTCATTTCATTTATTAGCCTTCATCTAATTTCTGCCTTAAATGGAGAACATTACACCAAGACCTTTCCATGAACGATTGTTTTCCACATCAAGGGAGAAATAGGATGATTTTAAAATGTTTTTCAAGTCATAGCTGCGATGTTTGCTACCGTTTTGCAGAGTACATCTCGGGATCGATTGAATATAGTTCAAAAGAAGAAATGAAAAACAAACATCTAATTTCTCCCTATAATGTAAGCAGGAAGAGGAAACAACAAAATTACATAACGCGAAATTTATTAAATTAAAACATTTTTGATGTCACGGCCTGGAAACGAATCCGATTTTCCCAGACTATTGATTCTGGCAGTCTAGTTACCGACTTTGTCAGTCACGAGTTTCATTTTTTCGGGCTGAAAATAACGTTAAATACACATTTTTTTCACAGACCCCAAGCTAGAAGACATAAATATCCTAATCAAAAACCGGTGGTAGCCTTTTAGTTACATGTGAGGTGGCGGTGTTTCAACTAGATCCTTTACTTTCTTGATTTATTCATGTTTCACTAGAATCGACTCCAAGTTCACACCTGCCGACGTCCTTCCAATGAAATTCTGTGAGCTGCATTGTATCACAATACAATAGCTATTTTGTTGCAAAGTATTGTTCGGGTGATGAGTATTCTTCTGACAATCTTGGCACACTGTTTTCAAAGCTCAAGGAAAAACACCACCAACTGCCTCAATTCAAGTATCAAGGGCACCGACGCAATGGTTCCGTCCACACAATGGAATATGATATATTCCATTTTTTCCATATATTCCATTTTCCAATGAGTATATTATATTCATTTCAAACATCGTGCTTGAACAAAGTTTCAACAATAGACAAACTTCACATGGATCACTTCCAATATAACCTGATCAATATCGTTAAGTTATGAGTTGAGAAGTAGACCAGAGCAAAGAAGATATTTACTCAGTAAATTCATACCAAGGCAGTATGCTAACACGAATCCTTTAACGACAGCTTGAACTCACAATATTCATTTCCTGAAAATGGTGGTACGTGGTGGTCAATCGATAATAAAATATAAACGAGCCTTTGGATCTGAACGATTTATTATTTTGTAGAAAAAAGGAATATAGTGATAATTATTTTTCTACATAATCCCCTTCACGGGTAATACACTTTCCTCAGTGATTAGACAACTTTTCTATACCAGTTTTGAAAAAAGATGGTGGGCGGGTTGTCAGCCAATTGTACACAAATGTTTCCTCCTCTTCGTCTGACTCAAATCTCTCTCCCACAACTCATTCTTTGAGAGGTCGAAACATGTGGTAATCACAGGGTGACAAGACGGGACTGTTGGGGGGGTGTTCAACAGTTGTCCAATGAATTTCTTCGAATTTTGCTCTGGTTAAAGCAGCTGTGTGTGGCCTAGCGTTATCGTGGAGAAGCAACACCTCCCTGATGGGGCAACCGCGACTTTTGCGCCGATATGCTAGCCGAACTTTATCCAAGAGTACGCAGTAGGACTCTGATAGTACGGCGTTCGTGCAAAAAGTCAATGAACAAGACCCTCCTCCAGTCCTAAAAGACAGCGGCCAAAACCTTCCATGCTGGCAAACGGGTTCATTTTCGATACGTTGATGACCTTGTCGGAACACCAACATTTTTTTACAATGCGTTGCGCTCCAGATGGATGTACCTACGTGTTTATCACTTATTATGATGACGACTAGCAAAATGATCTAGGGGTGGGTATCGATACTCGATATTTCAAAATATTGATACTTTCGTACCGATACTCGATAGGTATTTTAGTATCGATACTGCATTATCCGATATTATTGGATATCGATACTTTGGATCCGATATTTCTAAATATCGAATATCGATACAGTTCTCGCGGAAAATTCAACATAATGGCTAAAAATTAAGAAGGTAGAGGCTTTTGGGTCATTACTTTTTGGTTGCACAAATAACTTTAATATCATGGAGAAAATCACTCTGCTTAGACTTTCGATAATAAAAAATGAATATAAATTGTTGAAAAAAATTTTTTCTTGGGAATATTGGATAATATTGACAGTTTGTGACAGTAAAGTATCGATACTCGATATTTTAAAATATCGATACTCATGCCCATCAATACTTGAGATATCAATACTCGGTTACGATACAGTATCGATACAAAATATCGAATGATCTAGGGACGTGTGTAGCCGGTTCCCATCCTCTAGCTATCCCCACCAACTAGCACGAGACAGCTCAACACTCTCCGGTGAGACCAAAAGGCTTGTTTATATTTGATCGACCCTCGTATAAACCATCTTGAAATATTTGTTTTCCATTTCTTGACCGAAAACTACTCCAGCAAAGAACTTTGCTGAACTCTTACAAATTGAATAGTTGATAACTCCACCACAATTATAATTACACAAGGGTCACTTCCAATACCCCTATTTTGTCTCGTGAAATGCTGACATTTCTACAAGTTTGTGGCGATCAGCGATCGAAGATTGATATATGAAGTTCCATGGCAAAGGGATGACGTGGCTCTCGGAAAAAAACGACATTCGATTCCCTATTTATGTTTCCGTCTAGTATTTTCATTATTTTGTGCAAATATGACCTTAGTTATGCTCTTACTATATTCGTGCTTTATGTAGTGTAAATCGCCTACAAATTCGGAATTTATTTTATTGTTGGTCGAAATTTGTTTCATAATTTTCCTGAGGATTGCATTCGAGGCTACACACACACACGGTCATTTTGGCTAGTTAATCTGATGAATCAACGTCTTCTATTTACTGCTTCGTACATCTGTGGACCATACAAGATTTTCAAATGTACTCCTCAGCAATAAGCCACAGATTTATTTTTAATTTTGGTTTGTGTTGGACATGAACCAGGTACTAACCTACTAGGTGAAGATACTAGTACTCCTTTCTGTTGCAATACTTTTTGCTGAGGTTTCAATAAAATTATCATCACATTCTCTTATCGAAAATGTTCTCATATTCCTGCTGAATTGGAGAAGTAGTTTCGATAACGGCGACGTAAAATGGCTCAAAATCTGTCGAATTGGTTCTTCAAAAATTCGCATTGAGCAAGAATGTTATTATGCTGAAAGATATAAGATGTATCTTCCTGTAAGGCGATGTGTGAAAAACCCGCACGACCGACAGGTCTTGAAGGTAGGATATACCTGGAGCGCCGTCAAATACATGGAAGAACTATGAGGCCGACGTAGGGGACAAGAAGTGGGCAGGAAGTAAGGTCGTTTCGAGTAGCTGATGATCGAAATTCAATAATTTTTTCGAGCTTCCTAAACAATTTTGGTTCCGTGTTTGTCTGCGATCGATTCCTTGTCCAGGACAGAACTATTCGAAAACACTGTCTGATTTTCATGAAATTTCACAACGGAGCTATAGGAGAGACTTTTAAAACATGAGGAATGTTGACAGTTTGTTTGGACTGCTGTCTCCGACATTATCTCGTATGAATGTCACCGTGTTGGCATCAATCAAAAACGATTAATAGAATTCTCGACCGAGCTACCAACATGGTCGTTTCATAATAGTGAATTCCAGCTTGTTCTTGTATTCATGTGTATCTATGTGAGCCCGCTCAACTTGGCAGACAGTTTACTTCCTGTTTATATTTGTTTTCAATTGAAAAATTACTAAATATCAGCTTTATTTGTTTGTTGTAATTCATTTCTCCACGTGCAGGGGACCATGTACGTATCACGATTAACTTCTGATGACTTGACGTTTGAAATGATTCCGGAGAAGTGATAGTACTATTTAATTACTATTTTAGTTTCAACTATTTATAAAATCAGTCAAGTTGAATATTGTTCAGACTAAAGCATTTCACGGTATCAAACAGGTACGTCTACTCGTACAAAGGACCGATAACCCCTCGACACCTACTGCAGGAGGCAATCAGTCGGTGGAGCGGAAGAGAAACTTGGCCATTTTGAATAATTGATTGAACCCTTTCATAGGTTCTCAGACGTACAAAAGCACTCCAATTTATATGGAAATTCCTCGTTCTCCTACATCCTCTGTGGTTTTACACAGTTCAAACCGATTTTGAGCTAAATGAGGTGGTTCCCTGCAACAAGCTTTATTGGACTTTTCAACTGCAACCGTTTCATCACCAGCTAAGATATACTCGAATTTACCTAATAATCCATTTTCAGTACCTGGTTTATTATTTTGCATCATGTGATCTTTTGCGTCTATTGTAACCATCGCCACACATTTTTGGAACAGAATTCCCCTGGACTAGTTTACCCAGTTTCTACTCCCGAATCTGCGGTTTTCATTTATGTGCTGATTACTGACGTAAATACCTATTTATACTTCCGTGCTTTAAGAAGCGATTCCTCATAACTGCCACCACTTCATGATTCATCATGTTGGCTCTAGAAGCGCACGTGATTGTTGAGTTTGTTTCCGCCTGCGGAGTGATGATTATTTTCAGTCGGATCTTATCATTTTTCTTCTCGAATGGCCTGCCGGACGTGGATGGTGAACCATTCGTTCTTCATATCTCCTTTTGCCCCAAGACAGCAGCTTCATTGTTCCTCGCAACAGTCTTCTCTAACAAAAAGAAAAGTTTGGATCGTGCAGTTGAATATTACAATATTTAGGTTTATTATTTTCCATAATAAGCCTTTGGAATCGAGCAAGAAAAAAAAAATTTTAACCCCCCCTCAAAATTTGATGTTTTACGTTTCAAGGTACGTAGAATACGAAAATCGAATAAAAAAATTTCCGTCCGTCCGCCGTACGCGGCACTTTTCTTAGCAACACTGGACCGATTTGGTTCAAATTTGGTATATGGGCTCCATTTGGGGTCTAGTTGTGCCGCGAAGCTTTTGGTTGATGTAGGTCACTTCTAAGGGGTGAAAATTATGGGTTGAAATTTTCAAGAGTGCCCTAGCTCGAAAACTCTCGAAATAAAGGTATCGATTTTTCACCAATTTTAAATAGTATTGAATTTTTAAAAATTTTTGAAACCACTCGGAGCTCTGTAGGACAAACCGTTCGGTCCCTACGAGTACTTGAAGGTTTTCCTCCGATAAAACAGAATCATGAGTGTGAATCGCAAAAGAGACCTCTTTTGCGATTCACTCTCATGATTTTTTCGAAGAAATTTTCTTCGATTTGTATACAGTTTTACCTTCTGCGTAACCAGTAATCAAATTTCCATACGAAGCTTTCTATTTTTCCAATCGAGTGTGAAGCGTTTAGTTCTTTCTAATAAACTTGATTGTGAAGGTGTGAAGCCAGTATGGTGTGGTCGGTAGTACCTAGCTGGCAGGTAAAAAAAAGTTGGTAGGTAAGAAAAATGTTGGTGGGTAAAAAACGCTGCAAATCATTGCTCAAAGGCTTCTTCACTCTTCAGATCACTGATCAGCTGAGTGAGCTCCGAAGCCATTTTCAATCCTATTGAATGGAAGTGCTCTTCCAGGCGTCTCCAGCATTCGAGGAGATCTTCTTCACTCCTCAGATCACTGATCAGCTGAGTGAGCTCCGAAGCCATTTTCAATCCTATTGAACGCAGGAAGCTGAAATTTGAGAGGGAAGGTCAAGGGAGAATACAGATGCTGGTAGTTGCTATTGATGGAGAACCAGTGATCTATACAGAAGGGTGATCTATACAGAAAATAATAAACCTTTTAGCAATGATTTGCAGCGTTTTTCTCTATCATAATTATATTATAACACGAGAATAAACTATCGCATTATGCTATTAAATATTTGGAAATAGGTAAGTATTTTTCTTCCATTGCTAGTGTTAATCTGAGTACCTAGATACTCTTACAAAATCATTGTATTTTTGCTTCCTAATTACCGAAGGCGAAGAAGCATTGTTAAATCATCATAAATGAAGTGCATTTATCAATATGTACCTATCTATTAAAAAAAAAGTCAGCCACGTGGGTGTGGCACATAGCTTCCTCGTATCCATGACCCGATTGTATAGAAATCCGAAGCACTTCCCTCTTAGGGGACTAGTTATGGATGGAAAATGTGGAAGTCATGAATGTTACAAGGAATTCGCGTTTTCTTATGCGCAGCAGCTACTATCACTCCGGGGATGATGGTTTTCATAGGGGACCGTCTACATGCCAACCCACACAATCTCTGAAAATTTCATCGAAAAATGCAGAATGAAAAATGTAGAAGTTATGGCTGTGGCAAAGAATTCATGACAGACAGACACGGAACCAAAACTGTTCAGGAAGTTCTGAAACGTAAAACGCTAGTGGATTTGATTTTGGAGAATTTTTTTTTTAACCTTGAAAAGTGAAAACCAAGTTTCCGCTACCTTGGTAGACTCGGAAGCAAAATCTATTTTTTTAAATATATTTCCAAATAGCTTAGTGTATATTCGTAAATTTAGGCCCCCCAAAAATAAATGTTTCACTCGTTCCGCGTTTATCCGAATCATCTCCTTCTCACCCAAAACTGGCCAAACCACCTTGAAGGCTTGGAGATTATATTTGTCTAGTATCTACCGTCCTATCTTATACATAAACCCTTGATCGGGCGTCTCTCTCATTTATAGCAAATCGGGCTGTTTTTTCCGTCCGTGAAACGATGGTATTTCCGACCTCATCAAGCTCCTTTGAAAATACGCTGGCCCTGCTCAATGGACGCTGATGAAGAGGGTGGACTGCCGGTGCTGATAGCCAGTTATTCACGATAAAAAGCAGATCAGCTTTTCATGTCTGACTCTCGCTTTGGAAAACCACCAAAATTGAAAACCAAACCTCAAAAAAGCCGCGAAGGAAAGCATTTTAAAACTCTGAATTATAACAATTCATCATTAACAAATTTGTGTGTAGTTTAGTTATTATTCGATTTTTGAAACCTGAAAATACTTACCAGATCCTTGTTTTCCGTTTCGAACAAAAGTTGTACAACTTGTGATGAATTATTACAATAGGTAAATGTTTGTTCCTTCGATAATCGAATCCTGCATTACATAGTGTTCTGCGAAGGCAAAATAGTTGTTATATTATTATTATGATACGAGTCCATACCTACCTATTGTATGAATCACTATCACAAATTTGGTGTGCTAATCAGAAGAATCTGTTCCACAATATTTCTCGTTCTGTTTGGAATCTTACCAATATTATTCATGTGCGAGTAAAAGGAGCACACTGCAGAGTACCTACGGTCTATTAAATGAGACTGTTGCACGTTGAGATTATTTTGTATTACATACCTACTTCCACATTTTTGTGAATGTCAATCTCGATATTTCACTCACTCTCAAGGAGGAGAAGGTCATTTGGCTGGGTGTATGAGAATCACTTTTTTTAAGTGGCAATTAGCGCATGCCTAGTTTCTCTTGACACTCTTGAGAAAGTTGAGTCGATGCAGCTTTTAACGTCGCGCCAATCGATTGAATTTGCTAATTGGGTTCCGCTAGGACTGATGACTCGTTTTAGATTGGCTGAAATACGAGTCGTCCACACTTGATTTATTCCTGTTTGTCTGTCCTTTTCTATTTACTACAACACTACGGGATAGTAGGTACCTATTGATTGCAATGATTGTAGACAAACGAAGTAGCGAAAAACCCAGAATGAAAATGTTGTGTAAACTGTTAGGTACCAACTCTCATAATCTTCATCCTCGTTACATTTGAGCCTTTTATATGTTCAAAATCTAGATAGGAAAATTCCAAATTTGAGTAATAACGAGTGAATGAAGAGAAACTCAAAAACTAGATAGAAATACGACGAAAATACAAAATTGACGTGTGTGGGGGGGGGGGGACTTTAGAATTGACGACATAGATAAGTAATACTTAAAATATTTGATTGGACAGATAGCTACATGGAAGTAAGGATTCTAAGGATATGCTACTTCCATGAGGATCTAGGTTAGTGCAACATATACCTGATTTAGGCGTGTTCAAGTGCATTTGAAAATGTACTTTTCTATTCTAATTCCTCCCTACGGTTCTAAATGCTAATTTATATTCCTACTACCTGTAGTGCCCAAACACCCATATACTTTAAATTCCTTCGATATGCCGCATCTCTTCTCCGTGTTCTGTTTTCAAGAAGAATTGAAGATACTTCGTAACTCCAATTTCGATTGTTTCCAAGTTTGTGTCTGTCTTCCATGTTTGTCATTGCGTGTAGGCCGTCTCGTGCTTTTTGTTCTTATCTTGTGTTGGAAATGAGTCATGTTGTTGAGAATAATACCTTGTTGGCATACCGACTGACATTTCGACAGTCGCCCAAGTTCCAGCAAAGTTGGAACAAAAACATGTTTAGTAATTTGTTCAGTAATGCATGCATTCCCGGGGACGTCCCATTGGATACGGATTAGTTTAATTTTAACCAGTAGGTATGCGATAAAACAATTATTTTTATTTACCCTTCTACTGCATAAAACAGTTTCACCCAATGTAATTATTTAGTTAGCACGGTGAGAAAGTACCTCAATCATTGTTAGAAATGTAGGTAGCATCCTTGAGGTATCGTCAGAATGTCCCTTATTTTCAGTAAATAACCCCCCTCTCCACTCACACGAACAGCAATTTCGAAATTCCTGTAACGTAGTGCACAAATAGATAGGTTTCTACGTACGAGTATAGCAAAACAAGACCCACGCAGATCGGTGGAAAATTGAGGTCTGTGCAGAATGTTCAAGATTGAGCTCATAAATGCACGTTTTTTAAGCTTTAACACACCATTTCCGTCTTTGAAGGTAAAATTCAAAATTCCGGCAAAATAGTGCACAACTTAATAGATTTTTTCACCCACCAAATACACACATTCTCCCATGGTTTTCGCGGATTTGGATTCAGAATGGTCTAAAACTGAGTTGTATGTTGTTCTTGCTTCCGAGTCTACCAAGGTAGTGGAAACTTTGTATTCCCTTTTCAAGGTTGAAAAAAAAAATTCTTCAAAATCGAAATTTCCACTCGTGTTTTACGTTTCAGACCTTTCTGAACAATTTTGGTTCCGTGTTTGCGTGAGTCTGTGTGTCTGATTTTTGAGATTTTTCATCCGATTTCGACGAAATTTTCAGGGATTATGCAAATTAGGTTGTAGACAGTTCCCTACGAAAATCAAGGCCTTAAAATTGATAATAGTCTCTGCGAATACGCAAACGTAAAATCCTTGTGACAGCTATAACACTTACATTTTTCATCCGAATTTCATTAAATTTTCTAGGATTGTTCAGATGGGCGTGTAGATGGTTCCCTATGAAAAACATCTCCCCCAGACTAATAGTAGTTGCTGCGTATGCGCAAACGTGAATTCCTTATAACAGCCCTAACTTCTACATTTTCCATCCGATTTCAACGAAATGTCTCTGGATTGTTCGGACTATCGTGTATATGGTCTCCTGTGAGGATAATTCAAGGTACTTAGAGATTGATGTTTTGAGATTAACTACTATTCATCGGATCATCTATACAATCGGGTTATGAATACGAGGAAGCTATGTGTTTCACCCACTTGGCAAACTTTTTTCTCCGTTGAGTGTTGTCCTCCTCCACGCCAGATTAATCGCATAAGGGCGCTCAAGTCATACTGTGGGACGCTCTGAAAATGAGGTTTTTTTACAATTCCTAAGATTATAATGACTGTTATGAAATTGAAAGATGACCATTCCACGGCCTTTCACTGGGAAACGGAGGGTGCTAGGCTCATCCCTCACAATCTCCTTATTGAAGAAATCCTATGACGATAATCCATGTCATCCCTACATTTTGGATAATTCTGATTTTCTGATAGAAAGACGGTTGCTACAATTGAAGAGGAGCTCATTAGTTTTCAATGGGAGATGTTCCAAAAGGTACTTGACGAGGGTTGTGGGGAGCGTTTTTAAAACCCGCTCTCGTCTCGCAGCTCATCTTTTTTTGCCTCTTTACCTCCAGTCATACTCGGGTTTTTTTCTTCTCTCATGAAAAGCTGAAATTACGAAGTTTGCCTCCGTCATTATTGCAAAGCGATGCCAGAAGGGGTTCTTGTCGTATGCTAAACTGCCCGCGGCAGCCCTTCTGCCCTTCCCTTTCATCTTCCCGGATATGGAGAGTGTCTCCGAGGCTCATGCCTACGAATCCAACCCGTGTCGTGCAGTATTCCGGATGTTCCTGTAAGAAAATGAACTCAGTCCGTCGAATAACATTAGTTGGGTAACTAAGCAGAGCAGTACACAAAACGTGCTCCAGAGGTTTGGACGAGAGCATTTCTTAATTTAAATATGTTTTTGACATTTTATGTCCTTACTTTGTCATATGAACGGAAAAAAGCATTAACAAAAAGCGATAAGTTTGGTTTTCTGATGATTTCCGCTTACAACCGAGTCGTAGCTAGGGAAATGATCTTCGTCGTTTTTCATCCCACAAAATTCGTTGACCATTAGTTGGAAAGCTCTCGATTTATCACGCATTTCTTTCGTACTTGTTCTTGGTACCTATGTCATCATTATAATATAATACTACACCCATTAATAAAAATTACTAATATATTATATTAGTAATTTTTATTAATGGGTGTAGTAAACAATGCCGCTTGTTTAGTTGTCACTTGGGAACTAGACATAAAATGTCCCAATGTGTTGCAGACTCGTATGCAAGCGTTTATCTCCAAAATTGAGGTTTTTAGTTTCATTATAAGAACGCAGTTAGATCAAGGTTAGTCTTTAGACTGTTTGAGACTATTCCAAATAAAACGCGATTGGAAATTTTAATTTTGGAAAACCTTGATTTTGATTTTTTCAACCAAATCAAAAGTGAAAACAAAGTTTCCGTTACCTTGGTAGACTCGGAAGCAAAAAAAAGTCTGCCAAGTGGTATTGGCACATAGCTTTCTCGTATCAATAACCCGATTGTAAAGACGTTCCGATGCATAATAGTTGATCTCAAAACATCAATATCTCAGTAACTTCCACTACTCTCATAGCGAACCATCTACACGCTAATCTGGACAATACTGAGAAAATTTCTTCGAAATCGGATGCAAAATGTGTAGGTTATGGCTGTTACAAGGAATTCACGTTTGCTCATGCGCAGCAACTACTGTAGTAATTACTACAATAGTTACTATAGTAACTACAGTCTGGGGGAGATGATTTTCATAGGGGCCTATCTACACGCCTATCTGAACAATCCTAGAAAATTTCATCAAATTCGGATAAAAATGTAGTGTTATGGCTGTTACAAGGATTTTACGTTTGCGCATGCGCAGAGGCTACTATCAATTTTAAGGCCTTGATTTTCGTAGGGGACCATCTGCTCGTTAACCCGCACAATCCCTGAAAATGTCATCGAAATCGGCTGAGAATTGTAGAAGTTATGGCTATGGCAAGGATTTCATGACAGACACACAGACAGACAGACGGTCACGGAACCAAAATTGTTCAGGAAGGTCTGAAACGTAAAACGCGAGCGGAAATTTTGATTTTGGAGAACTTCTTTCTTCAACCTTGAAATGTGAAAACAAAGCTTCTGCTATCTTGATAGACTCGGAAGCAAAAATGTTTGAAACATTGAAATTTAAGTAGGATTAATAAATCCAACCGTTTAAGTCTCAGCAGTCTTAAACAAAACTTGAACAAAGTAGCAGCGATCCAAACGGAGCAGTTATTGAAGTTGATCATTAATCAACTACATAGCAAAAATCTTGTGGGAGGCCTAATACTTCTTTCCTCACCCCATAAATGGCTGTTTTTGTGAGTTTTAACTACTATTTAGGGATTGGTGAAAGCTTTTGGAAAAGAGCTTTAAAACCTCTGAAAATGATCTTCACTTTCATCATCAGTTCATCCTCATGAATGTATCAACTAAGCCACAGAACGGAACCGTAGGAGCCGCAATTACGAAGTTTATCGGATTTTAGTGAGATCCCATTCTAAGCAGGAGTTTATTATACGAGTAGGAATCAGTTTTTTCCCGATCGTAATACGTATGACCCCTGCGGTGATTTCTTCTCAGTGGTTTGAAGGAATAATAAATATACGAGTTCTTTCCACCGAAATAAATTTCGTAAAATTGATTCGTTAAAACTTGTTTTTATACCAGTCATCTTCAAGAGGTGACAGATCAAGATTACTCTCAATCCAAGTTAGTAGGTACCTACTAGCTAAGATCAGAATGTTGATTCTAACTTTGCAATTGAGAACAAACACTTATAAATATATATTGATACATCATGTCTTTAAACTTGATTCCTAAAATAAGGGTAGGCAAAAGAAAAAATGAAAAGGGATTTTTCTTGCAAAATATACTAGTCAAAACAATTTTTTTGTTATTCCTAGTATTGAATTGTGTGATTATTAGTATAATTATTGCTCGCAAATATCGGTAGTATACACCTTTGTTACCAGGTGTGACATTGTTGTAGGCTTAGATAACGTGGTCCCATTAGTTTTACACAGAAGTATTTTTCCTGAAAATATAGGGTCATAAACCGGATATGTGACTCAGAGGCACGAGGTAAGGAAGCACTAATGTCTCCTAAGCTACATGTAGGTAACGTTGCGATAGATGAACTCTTTGCGAATTCTGGGCGGTGGTCGGCCATATTTCTTTCGGCTCATCTCACGTCAGTCTCTCTGGACCCGAACGTTTCCCCTGGGGAGGTGCCCCACCACGTGTCACCATCCAAAAAATATGAAGTCCTGAGAATAAAGAAGAGGTCTGTCGCGTGGCCGACACTAATCCTCAATACGTGAACCTGACCATAATCTCTGGATCAGGTGCCAAAGCCGTTACAATAATAAGAATTAAGTAAGGATTTCGCCCAAAAATGGTTTTCAATGTGTTTCACTATTATTCGGAATTATTTCGGAAAGGGAAAATAATCAGTAAATCAACTGTTGATTTGTAATGATTTGTAAAGATTTGTAATGATTTTGATTTACTATTGGGTGTTACACCCAATAGTAAATCAAAATCATTACAAATCTTTTTGGATATACTGATTATGAACGATTCTTCAACGAACATCATGGATAAAATTTCAATTTTGAGGGTAGGTTTCCAAGTGTAAATAGAGGGAATAGTAAGAATTACAGCTCTCTAGGTAAGCAGTTACGGAGATAAATCAATAAACAATAAAATAGGCAGAAAACCTTCGTCTTTAGCTCTTTTGTTCTGAGTCCACCAAAGTAGCATTGTTTGAATTTTCTTCCAAACGGTTCTGAATACGTTGTAATTATTATTTTGTCCTTTTTAGTGGTTTTCCATGACCAGTTTTGTGGTCGGGCCATTTTTTGTTAAAAAGGTTTTTTGGTATGATCAACTTCATTTCAGTTTGATGATTTCATGTACCTAATATCAGAAAACATCTTCATATTATTTTTTATTTAAGAAAAAGTATCGTCCAATTCCAGTTGCTCCTCAATTATCTTAAGCCATTTCAATTAATGAGGCAACTACCTAATTCGGCTATGCTTGTTTAGGAAGGAACCCCAACTTGGCAAATTTGAGGCGTTATTGTGGGAAGGAATACAGAATAGAGGAGGACTCTGAGCGAATCTTATCCGAAACAAATCAAGCCCACCACAAAGAGATCCCGATCCTATTGACTTGAAACATACTGCGTATAGCTGTCCACTAAATTCGTTTAGACCTTGTAGGAAACCATAAACTCGAGTTTACTTTGCGTTTTTCATGCTCAGTGTCAAAGAGGTATATCATGCACGTTCAGAAATTTATTTACTTTTCATTCATTGTAAGTAGGTACTTTTCATGAAAAACATTACCGCAACCGTGTATTCATAAATGAGGTTCAGGACTGTATGAATCCATCTTAACCTTTCCCAAAGTTCGTGGTTATTACTCCATCTTTTATGTTTTTCAAGATTCTATTCGGTTTTGTTCCTGCACTACCATCTCTCAGCACAAGGAGGGGTAAATTATCGTCGAGACCAATAAGATTGTGGCCGGATCGATTCAAAAGGGTAGATAGCTTATTTATGAGAAGTGGATCGGTTGTCATTAGGAAGTAAAATTAGTTTATATAACAGCCTATAGGCACCTAACCGTACAACACATTGTAATACATTAACATCATTGTCATTACTTATTATTATATGAAATTATATATGAATTCTTATACTCATTGTCATTACTTATTATTATATGAAATTATTATATGAATTCTTTGAAAAGAATCTGATGAATCGTGGAGCCCGAAAATTATCTTTCAGGTTGGGTGGCAGTATAATTTCTCCACTGATCTATCCTCTTAGGGATCCTCGTATAGATTCTCATAGCTGATTATGTGAAGGACTACGCTGGGGGAAGTGTTTGTGTTGAAGAGTCGATGAAGTAGGAAGGAGCTGGTTGGTGACTGACGAAGTGGTTTTCAACATCCTTGAAGGGTGCTCGATCGGTGCTGAATAGCCAATACACGGCTCTAATCACGGCTCACCTATTCATCCCCTTATCAACAATATAACCATTATCGTACTATCATAACAGTGTTAATCAGTGGGAGGGCTAGGAAACCTAATACATTAGACTGCACTACCTATTCAACTGTTACCTACGTAAGTCGTTAGGAGCAAAGAAATTATATTCAGTTCTACGCGAAAAGTGATATTCTAATCATATATTCTTCAAATAGTAGTAAAAAATGTAATTTATTAGGACCTATCTTATTGAGACCTTACTATTTAGCTTTTCCTTCTGCTGAAGGTAATAACTAAGAATTTATATGAATTTCCCAAAATTTAGTTGGTTCTTGATTTTGTGAGGAAGTGTGCAGATAACCAGTGTTACCAAGGAGTATTCTTTGCACAATCAGGTTACTGTGTAGTATAGAGAGCGTTGGATATAGCACATGTTACCAGGGAAGAAACCTCACAATCGAGCTATTTAGGTTTAGGCTCGACTCGATAGGAATTTCTGCACAATCAGATTGAGTAGGATTTGGAAGGTTTTATGACACAAGAAGGAAAGTGTAACCAGAAAAGGTGCACAATCGGTCCACTGTTATCTAGAGGGTTGAGGGTGTAAAACTGAAACTGACCAGTTCGATGATGAGCAAATATTGGGCGTAATTGTTCAACAAAGTTGAAAAAGGTTAAGGTTTTAATAGCATAGAACAGTAAAGTAATTGGCTCAGGTCTTCTACCTGACTGACTACACGGCTTGAGCAGTCGGCTATTTAAGAGGGCAGCCCCTTCTTTATTTACCTTTTATCTTTACTCCTCTGCCCTTCCTGGGTATAAGAGGATAGTCAAAATGAGTGATTGATCATTTTGGTGGGGAATTCCCCGACTTGGTGTGCTGCTCTGTGCCATTAACGGGTTATTAACCCTAATTGGACCATGGTATCACTAGTGTCACCGGAAAAAATCTCAAAAACTCCACAGATGTCCCAAAATGTCACCGAAGTAACCAAAATTAAGTTGCAATTTTAAGTTTAATGACAGCAGAATTTTTTGTGGGTTATTGGAAGTCTCAAAATAGAGTTATGACAAAAAATGTCCAAGGAAATCGGTGGAAAATTTTTCAAAATATTTGTCATTACATTGACATAATTATCATACATATCATATCCGAAAAATTCAAATCTGACCATTAATTTTAAAATTGCAATTTAAATCAAGTTAATCTGGTGGCACCTGGGGACAGCTGTGGAATTTCCAAGATGTATTCGGTGACACTAGTGACACCATGGTCCAATTAGGGTTAATAATTATTATATCATGTACATTTGTACGTTTCCCTACATAATTTATTCAAACAAAGAACTCCAGTGTAAACTGAAATAAGAAAGGCCAAATGACTTCTATCAGCGTTGCTTTTCCCCTACCTTTTGTATTCGTAAAGCAGGTAAAAGAAATTCGGGTCACCCGTTTTGGGTTCAAACGCTTCCTCCAATGTTGTGTCCACTAGGTTACTAACGATTTTCTATCCAAAATCCGAACAAAATGAAGGCTATGATTTTGATAGTGTTTCATTTTGAAAACTTCAGTATACTCCACAGAGTTAAGACTGTAATCGCAACGATTGGTTGAGCAAGCGGAAGTTATAGATGAGTATTTCTTCATTATGCTCATCAGTGCCAAAAATCACTGTGATTAAAGTTGGCGTCAGAATGTCATGGTGGTCAGGATAAAGAGTAATACGACTGACTTTACTCATCTGTTCACAAAATTGAACCTCCTTCCCATCTGATTGGACTTCGGATAGCCAATCGTTGGTACCTACCTCGCTAGTTACCTAACATTGCAGGTACGAACTTTTTCAACGCCTTTTTTAAAAATTCGAAACACTATCAGATCTAGTTCAGTAAAAGCCTTCATTTTGAAAAAGAAAACCTTAAATTAGTTTTAGATAACCTCAAATTTGAAAATTTTATTTTTAAAATCTTTAATTTTATTCGGAAATTTTGGATTTGACTCTGAAATGCTAATATCTAAAATAGCTCAAATTCAGTAGAATCGGCGACGACCTCAACAGACATGGCCTACGTGAGGCTGCCTTTACTTGTTGACTATTTCAGGGTTCTGAACAAACATAATCCCTACAATCTTCTACAGACCCGATTAAATAACGAGAATTCTTATAGACATTAATGTGATTGACCTCGTCATATCCACCCGTGAAGATAAGTTTTGTAGGTTTCATCGTCATTGAAATATCTTCTGATACTAGCAAACTGGCTCGTTGTAATGAATTCAAAGGGTACTAGCGAACGAACTCCTCACAAAATATAAACGTTTGCCAAGCAGAGTGGGCAGTTTCATTACTTTGATTAGGTATAGGTGTTCACGCTAGCACGTGAACATAGAATTTTTCGAACGCAAACGATTCATTGGAGTTGATTGATGATGAAATCATCAACCATCCGACGTATTCGATAATCAACTGGGAAACCAATATTTTCTTACCATTTTGGTTTATTATTTTCAATAATGAACCTTTGGAATCGACTAAGAAAAAAAAATTTTTAACACCCCCTCAAAATTTGATGGTTCACGTTTCAAGGTACGTAGAATCCAAAAATCGAATAAAAATTTGGCCGTCCGTCCGCCGTACGCGGCACTTTTGCCACTTAGCATTGACCGATTTTGATGAAATTTGGTATGTAGGCTCCATTTGGGGTCTAGTTGTGTCCCGAAGATTTTGGTTGATGTAGGTCAGTTCTAAGGGTTCCAAAATGAATTTTGAAATTTTGAAAACGCCCTAACTCAATAAATTTTGATATAAAGGTACTGTTTATCCTTCAATTTAAGATTCTATCGAATTTTTAGAATTTTTTGAGACCACCCGGAGCTCTGTAGGACAAACCGTTCGCTCACTACGAGAATTTAAGTGTTGGACGTACGATAAATCAGAAACACGAGTGTGAATCGCAAAAGAAAGTTCAAATTATAGCTGACCGAAATGCGATCGATGTTTTTCTTCATGTTGGATGGTTGGTGGCTTTGCAGACGAGTGATCTATATAAAAATAATAAACCATTCTGGAATAATTTGCAGCGTTTTACCTTGTAGTCCTACCGATTCGTTTCAAATTTCGACAGCTTAAGAAGAAAAAGATAGCTCAATCAACTGTTCGGGGATGTTCGTTACCTCGTCAATAGTCTCCAGAAGCTCAGTTTTTGATGGTTTTTTGTAAACTTAACTTATAAATCAATGAGATATCACACGACGTTTGCGTTGTGTATTTTTGGAAGATAAACATTTGAAATTAGTAGGACTGCTAAACAGAAAACCCCATTTTCAAATGAAACATTGTTTTAGCTTCTGTTACTGTTTTTTTATTTGTTTATTATTCGCGCATTATTGTTTTCTTTGTTTCGCTTAATTATTTTAGTTTTTTTTGTTTTCTGTTTTTCACCAACAGCTGAGAGCATTTTGTGCTACCAGTGCAACAGCACAGACCTGACCGAGCCGTTTCAGTGTCGGGAGAACATGCCAGATGACAACGACCTTGTTCCCCTTCCTTGCACTGAAGTCTACAACGCGCAGTTTTGTATCAAACACACAGGACGCTTTGAAGGCAAGACTCACTCCAGTTGAATTCTGTCATGGGGGTGGTTGGTGGTGCAAATTCTTCAGCTCTAACATCAACTAACTGCTTCGTCACTAATACCTAATTTCAGTTCTCCTAAATATTAACTAAACCAATCTTTTATACAATTGATAAAGCGAGACGATGACGAGAGAGACGATACCTACGTAGGTTTTCGATCCAGGTCAGAACATAGTAAAAATCGAGCTATGAGAGTACAAAATAAAGTAAATCCAGAGGTGTATTGAATATGTTCTCTGAATTTCAAAGACCGGGTTCCATCAGTATGCCAATTAGAATCAAAATGAACACAAAATCTTATATTTTGTGAATATTATCCCCGAATGGCCCAATGTTAACTTCGATACTGTGATAGAGTAATGTGTAACTGGGAAGTTTACTGAATCGAACAGGAACGAAACACGCAAATCGGTTGACAATTGTCTGAATGCACCTTATTTTCAGTAAATAACTCCCCGTTCCTCCCCTTTAAACTCTAATTTCGAAATTCCGGCGACTTAGTGCACAACGAGATGGATTTGTGCGTTGAACAAAAATGAAACTACGCAAATCGGTTGGAAACTAAGCCCTGGGCAGAGTAGACTAAATTTGTGGTTTTTTCGCGGATTTGGATTCAGATTGGTCTAAAACGGTTTTGAACGTGGTTATTTTCTTCTCAGTTGCATGTTGTCCTCCTTCAACCCAGATTAATCGCATTTAAGAACTCCCAAGTCTTACTGTGTGACATCATAAAAAGTAGATATTTATAAGGCTAAACGAGGTGCGGTATGTACTTATCTAGATGATTAAATAAGGCTAGGAAGCTAATTAGGGCGGTCTTGCTGTAGAGAAGTTTTGGTTGGAATCTGTGGTAAATGATGGCAGTCTTTAGGGCCAACTGTGGTTCACTTCTCATAAGAATGTCTTGTGGGGGGGGGGGGGGGGGGGGTAAGTATAAAGACTTTGGCTAATTCAATAATCAATAATCTTTATTCAGTAAAAAGCCTGCAAGGCAATAGAATCGTCAGTAGGTACATTCAATAAGATAATTAAATAAATAAATAATTGTACAGAGAGACATATTTGGTGGTGGTCTAAATCAAGTAGTAACTTCTTGCAGCAACCTAAAATCCCTTTACCCGACAATATGATGTTCAAAATCCCAAAACTTTCCTTTTATCCATGGCATTTCCCAGATCGCCAGATTTTCCATACCTACACCAATCCTGTAAATCAATATCAACCTTGGGTAATATTTAGCTGAGCTGCTGGTAGGATGAACGGTATGGAGGTCTCCGCTTTAACGCACGCGAACTCAATGAGATTGGTAGGTCACTACATGTTAATTAAGGACAGGATATTTGGAATTACCATTATAATATAATACGAAGTTCCTTTCATCTCATGCCGGAAACGTTTTTGTAGTTCTAAAACATTCAACCACTACGCTGACATCAATTTCCTGCGCAAAGCCTGAATTGAAAGTCATATGAGTTGTGTGGTGGATTGATTGTAATGGTTTGATTATGGTATTTTTCTTCTTTTTAGAAAAATTGTTGACTGGTGAAGGTGTGGATTGAAATATTTTGATGTACAAGTACTTATCGGTTTCGCAATTTTGGGTCTTATGGCTATTTGAGGGATGCTCTTGATAATTACAGAAGTTACCGTACACCGACACAGTACAGCAAGGACCCAAATATTTTGGAGTATTGGTATATTTATTACTTTCAAATCATAAGTTGTCTACAACCTTTCCATGTTACATGTTCCATATGTTACAAGTTTTGTAACATATCCAAGTTGCCCTGGATAGTTCAAAGTTGTTGAATAGTGGGTACCGTAAAACGTAATTTTCCTGCGCCTTAATTATTATCTAATATTTTATTTATCTATTTGTTAATGTGATAAGAAACTTAGCATCATTTAGGAAAACTCATCCAAAGAGCTCCAAAAGCTAACTGTTTCTCATTTTGGGCGAATATTTGTGTTCTATGGCTCAAATATACATTCTATGTCCCTCTGAAGAATACAAAAAATTTCAAAAATCTAGGAAATGTCTAGTTTTTAGAAATATGTAGACAATGTAACAGAGCCAAAAAGGACAAGTTTCGTGGGTACTATTCCTTCCTGAATTAATTCAGGATAAACGAATGAACGTCATCAATGTTAAGGTAATTTCTTTCACCTACGTGTGTATTAAGATGCTGTATGTTCCGACCCACGGTATTAAGAATTGCCAACTATCAACCAAATGGTAAAAAATAAACCAAACACAATGGTTTATTATTTTTACATAGATCACTCGTCTGCAAAGCCACCAACCATCCAACATGAAGAAAAACATCGATCGCATTTCGGTCAGCTAACATTTGAACGGGATTAGGCCTCTTTTGCGATTCACACCGTGTTTCTGATTTATCGTAAGTCCAACCCTTAAATTCTCGTAGGGAGCGAACGGTTTGTCCTACAGAGCTCCGCGTGGTCTCAAAAAATTCTGAAAATTCTACACTATCTTATATTGAAGCAAAAACAATACCTTTATATCAACATTTTTGAGTTAGGTTGTTTTCAAAATTCATTTTCGAACCCTTAGAAGTGACCTACATCAACCAAAATCTTTGGGGCACAACTAGACCCCAAATGGAGCCTACATACCAAATTTCATGAAAATCTGTCAATGCTAAGTGGCAAAAGTGCCGCGTACGGCGGACGGACGGCCAAATTTTGTTTTATTATTTTCAATAATAAACCTTTGGAATCGACCAAGAAAAAAAAAATTTTAACACCCCCTCAAAATTTTAATGGTTTACGTTTCAAGGTACGTAGAATCCAAAAATCGAATTTTTTTGCCACTTAGCATTGACCGATTTTGATGAAATTTGGTATGTAGGCTCCATTTGGGGTCTAGTTGTGCCCCGAAGCTTTTGGTTGATGTAGGTCACTTCTAAGGGTTCCAAAATCAATTTTGAAATTTTGAAAACGCCCTAACTCAAAAAATTTGGATATAAAGATATTGTTTTTCCTTCAATTTAGGATTCTATAGAATTTTTGGAATTTTTGAGACCACGTGGAGCTCTGTAGGACAAACCGTTCGCTCCCTACGAAAATTTAAGGGTTTATATTGAAATATATATATAATATATATATATAAATCAAAACACGAGTGAGAATCGCAAAAGAGGCCTAATCTCCGTTCGAATTATAGCTGACCGAAATGCGATCAATGGTTGGTGATTTTGATTTTTTTTTAAATTTTGTTGAATTTTTTGTTATTTATTTTTATTTATTTTTTATTTATTTTTTTCCCTTCATATTGGATGGTTGGTGATTTTGTAGACGAGTGATCTATATAGAAAAATAATAAACCATTGTGTAATAATTTGCAGCGTTTTTATTCGATTTTTGGATTCTACGTACCTTGAAACGTAAACCATCAAATTTTGAGGGGGTGTTAAAAAAAAAAAAATCTTGGTCGATTCCAAAGGTTCATTATTGGAAATAATAAACCAAAATGAACGCCGTTATTGCCTATCTTTCGGATATTATTGCCTAAATAGACTCGGTAGGAGAGTTTCCTTGAAGTTTTGATCCATTTGTTTTCCGTCCAGCTTTTTTGCCAAAATCTGTTTATTGAAATGTTCAGGCCCAGACGATGGAAATATATTTTCCGAAAGCAAGGCAATAACGGTTTTTATTTTTGGATGACCCTAGTCCCGATAGTTGACAATTCTTTCTACATAATATGTACTGTATAATACATATTATGTATTGTTGCAATGAGGTTTCGTTAAAGATAATTTAATCGTCATCCAATTATTAATTAATAAGACATGGAAATGATGTCTCCTAAATTCAAAGACATGATAAGTTGTGCTTCTTATCTTCATAGAATCTTCCGGAGAATGAAGGCAAATACCTATCGCTGGACAAAAGTATCAGTGGTTAGATAAGAGGGGTATCGCTAAACCACTGTAAGTTTCCTTCATTGCCCTGTTGCAACCTATTTCAGTGAAGTCAAACCACACACTATTTATTTGCATTGGTATGTTTGAAGTTAAAGTTACTTCGTTTTAACTAACTACATTAATTGACCTTTCGTTTTGGGTTTTGTTATGGGTGGTTTGTTGTTCCTACCTATTCCTCAGGTGAAATTCAGTCAATAACGACATTACTGGTTTGTGCATGTACCTAAGTTTCAATTGTGACTAACATGGATTACTAATCTTTCCGCATGCTGCTCAAGTGGAGGCGATTTTGTGTTACCAATGCACAGCTCCGAACAACACGGACTGCTCGGATCTGCTCATTCACGACAGGGACGGCAGTTCCGTACATCTCAAAAATTGTGATCACATTTTCGAAGCGAGATTTTGCATCAAAGCCACAGGGAATAACAACGGTATGTATCGGACCCAAAGCTCGCAGTTGACGGAGCCGACCTACATAGCCTTCTTTCAAATTAACTTACATTTTATATATTGATTATTATTTACTATCTAATTATTTATTTTAAAAGTTACTATCTCTACGTAAAGCAATTTTAGGAAATCACGGAAAATATCGTTTGATTGATTAAAACGCATATTTTGAGATCGATTACTCAGCACTGCAAAGAGGGAAGATCGCCCCCGGAAACCATCCTGAATTGCTGTAAATCGAGCCAATTTTGTCTTCTTGAACACAATAGAGGCTTTGATGCCGATTTTTAAACGTTCAAACATTCTTAGTCCACTGAAAACTTTGGTGTTACTTGCTTAATTACCTACCTTCCCAGAAGCAAACAGACGATTGCCAAACATGCTATCTCATTCCGAAGATTTATTTACAGCAAAATCAGAATCGTTAAATTAGTAGGAAATGGCCCATGTTTAAATTTCTTCTGTATAAGAAGAGTTTTTTTAGCAATTATTGCTAAACTCCGGGTTATCGTTTTAAATACCTAATTCAGTTGCCATTATTGCGAGGTTAATAAGGACTCTTCATTCAAACGTCTAATGAATGCCTACCTGCTTATTATTTCGAGTTTCGAGCCGGTTTATTATTTTTCTGCAAAGATCGCCCGTTTGCAAAAACTCGGCTTTGTCATAATATTAGTACCTTCCTATTCATAGGAAGCACTTAATAGCAAAATATCTTAATCCAAAAATGGTCGAAAAAAAAACCCTTTGACATACATCAATTTGAATTTTGGCAAACTTTCGGCATAGCAATTTGAACTTTTGGTTTCTCAATTTGAACGTTTGGCAAATACATCAAGTTTCGACAACTACTGGAGTCCATGTGAACTCGAATTCGCATGTTGGGTATCGTAGATCATGGATTTTAAAATGCTCTTCAGATTCGAGGCTCCCATGCCGCTAGAAATGTTTAGGTAGGATAATGGTGAGGGGGGGGGGGGTGTCACTATTTCTTGCCTAAAGTAATAAACCAAATTACATCGAGTGAAACAGTTTTATCGCTTACCAACTGGTTGAACTGATCTAATTGCTTATCCAATGGGACGTCCCCTCGAATGCATGCATTACTAAACAATGTTTTCCTTCTACAATGTTCAATAAAGGGTTTTTTCTCTCTCTCTCTCTCTCTTTATTCAGTAATTAAATATCACCATTAGCGAACGGTTGGTCCCACAAAATTCTGGATGGTGTCAAAAAATAATTAGAATCGTCGCTATTTTAAATTAATATAAAAACAATTCCTTCCATATAGCCTAGGGATTGATTGTACAACTAATTTGTGATTCTCTCTTGAATTTTGCTTCCGAGTCTACCAAGGTAACGGAAGCTTTGTTTTCACTTTTCAAGGACGAAAAAAAAAGTTCTCCAAAATCAAAATTTCCACTGGCGTTTTGCGTTTTAGACCTTTCTGAACAATTTTGGTTCAGGGTCTGTGTGTCTTTGTGTCTGTCTGTGTGTCTGTCATGAATTCCTTGTAACGCGCATAACTATACGAAGTTATTGTCCGATCAGGGATTGTGCGGGTTGGTGTGTAGACGGTCCCCTATGAAAATCATCATCCCCGGACTGATAGAAGCGACTGCGCATGCGCAAATGTGAATTCCTTGTAACGGCCATAACTTCTACATTTTCCATCCGATTTCAATGAAATTTTCAGGGATGTTACAGATTAGTATTTAGATGGTTCCCTATGAAAATCGTCAACGTCGGACTGATAGTAGCCACTGCGCATGCGCAAACGTGAATTTCCTTGTAACGGCCATAACTTCCACATTTTCCACCCGATTTCAATGAAATTTTCAGGGTTTATGTGGATTAGGTTGTAGATGATACCCTATGAAAATCATCATCCCCGGATTGATAGAAGCGACTGCGCATGCGCAAACGTAAATTCCTTGTAACAGCCGTAACTTCAACTGTCTCCCAGGGGTCGCGGGTTCGAATCCCAGCCGATGCTAAGTATTTTTTGATCCAATGACATATCTACTCACTTAATTTTTCATCCGAAATTGATGAAATTTTCTAGGATTGTCCAGATTAGCGTGTAGATGGTCCCCTATGAGGGTAGTGGAAGGTACTTAGAGATTGGTGTTTTGAGATTAACAACTATGCATCTGATCATCTATATATATATATTTTTTAATCCCTTAAAATCCGACTTGTTTCACTTTAAAGATTTATTCCGTGTTTTCAACCTTGTATCATTAAAATGTTAACAGCTCCTTTAATTTACCAAATTAACTCAAATTTGACGATGCCATTGGAAAGAGCAGTAAATTTCCTGTCTCCCTGATGGAGAATCAAAGTTTTTAAATAGACGAAACGGGTGAAAAATGAACTTGAAGAGGAAAAATTGTCAAATCTTGAAAATCTCAACTTTTTTGAACCACTCATAAGTTCCTGCTTTCCAGCGTGTAAGTGCTTGCCTGTAAGCCTAAAAGTTGACCCCAAAAGCTCAGATTTCCTACGGTATGGTCAGAATTGTTTCCTATAATATTATTAGTGGAGAAAACCGCGCTTGAATGAGAAAAAACGTGATTTTTTTTCAACGAAATCGACGGGAGGTTTCGGGGGGTCTCCTCCGCCGCCGCTCTTCTCACTCTCCATTCAACCCCGATTCCTCCCTAATAGGTATATAAGTCGGGGTAGTGTTTTTAGGAGTCCTTTAAGCGAGGTCAAAGAGTGGTATTTGGGAGTTCTGAGTATTCTGCTAAATTATGATACGAATTTTATTACAAGCGCAAAGTATCATGAATGAAAATGGAGCTAATAAATAAGTGGGGCACTGTTTTCTCATTTCCAATCAACTAAGGTTGTGATGTTGCAAATAAGTGCAAACATGCTCTCGACTAAAAATATAACGGCTGCTCAAGAGGGTAGGGTTATTGTCCAACATAATTTCGAAATAAGACATGATCAGATTTCAGTCGTAATTTTGTGCAGTGTTTGCAACTAACCTTCTTGCCACTTCACCCTGATGTATATTTAAAATCATTGAAATTACAGGGGGCGTTGGAACGAGAAGGTATTGCTCTTCAGTGGACATGGGCAACTACTGCAACTACATCAAGCAACCTGGTGACCAAAGGGAGTACCGCTCTTGCGTTTACACCTGTGGATCTGATGGCTGCAACGGGGCCAGTACTGGCCTGGCTTCTCTCGCCTTGCTTGTAGCATCCACAGTTGGTGCCATGGCTCTTCGTACATGAATTTTCATAAGGCACGTCCCGAGCGATTAAGCACGTTTGTCCGTCATCAACATAGAAAGCAGAGCGTAGCTTGTGTCGCAGGGAACAAAAATTAACAGAGGGAACACTTTCAGCACAGCCTGCCTTTTACGTAGGTATTTTTTATCTTAAACACGTACAGTAGGTACAAAATTATTAGCCAATTGTGCTTATTCTACATGAAACGAATTTACTATCTCTGTTTCGCATCAGGTAAGCTTAAAAAGTGCCAAAATTGTCATGATTTCCTATACTCACTTGGAATCTCAATAACGTTGAACTATCTCGAATTTTACTAGATAAGGTTCTTTGTACATAGTACATAGTATTTTAAGATTTTAAATTTGATAAGTTAATGACACCATGGGAGGACATACATCTGGGTAGCATACGATAGATACCTAGGTGTGGAACTTCTACGGAATGTAATGTGCAATCTCACTATCTAGACCGCCCATTTGGCAACTGTAAATTCAACAATGTAGCGTTTAATTTTAACTTGAAAAAATTCAATTCAACTATAAGGTATCTCTCATCCATCTTGTACTATTATTTCCCACTAGTAGTGTAACTACTGTGTAGATTAGATCCTTCCTACCAAAGAGATGTTCCGTGCAAACAGAGCTTCCTAGTAGGTAACTAGGTATGCAAGGACGTACAAGCATCTAGCTGTAGAGGTAGACCTCCTCGGAGAAACTTCTTGAGTGATAAGTAGGTAATTGAATTCGTTAAACATTATTTAGTCAAATGCCAAGCGTTTAATAATTTCAATTTATTCAAAATATTATATAGACATGCTAACTTAATTTGTTTTATGTTTTAATCATAGGTTACTTTGATCCTTTGTTTCATCGTAAAATGCAGATTGATCTACATTTAATTTGTGGATAGTTCTAAGATGAATCAATCTACAGGGTGTCACCCTTTCAGGTGCACCACCGCACAGTTTTCGATTTTACTACTAATGTGCAACAAAAAATGTCTCCTAGCTACTTTTTTTAGAGGCTTCGTTTTCGAGATATTTCACTTTTAAGATTTTATAGATTTTTTTCGTGTTTTCGACCTTATCTCAGTAAAACTCACTTACTTTGAAAGTGAGGCTTATCACAGAAATTTGTGTTTGAACGTGAAAAAACGTCAACGTTTTCAACGAAATCAGCGCTCCTGCAAAGGAGATCTAGGGGAATGGACGATGGAGGGGGAGGTAGAGTTGGGCAAAATCCTACCCATGAGTATGATGAAGATTCTTAATGACAAAATATGATTAAGAAATAGAAATATGAAATAATATTAGAAGAAATATTAGAAATATGATTAAATTTTTATTCACTCACAAGAGTACGATTAAAATCATAATCAATGTATGAATAAGATGAAATTCTTGATCACAGGAAATCACAAGATTAATCACGGAAATCGGTCAAAAAGCCGATCACGGATAATGTCGAAAACACGAAAAAAATCTTGAAAGTGAAATAACTCTAAAACGAAGCCTCTAAAAAAAAAAAAAAAAGTTGCTATGAGACATTTTTGTTGCAAATTAGTGTTTACTGCCCGGTGGTGCGCCCGAAAGGGTGACACCCTGTATAGATGTCGATCATTAAATGTCTCTTATCAGCTTTTGTTGAGACCTTGCGATTCCTTATTCCGATTGAAGGTTGATTTGATGAGAATCCCAGTGTTTTCAAAAGTAAAACGTGTGGAAATGTCGCCAGTGCTGTGGAATTCCATTTAGGTAGGAAGGTACTTTCGATTTACGCTCAGGAAGGAGGAATTTTACATGATTATATATGTAAAAATCGAAGAAATATTTGAATCTCGATTCACTGAATGGCGATTTGACTGTATCTTCTATTCCTGAAGTCCTCACAAATTCGGGTAACTATCTGAGTAGGTACATTCTTAGTAAATGTTTTTTGCTGCATTATCAGTAAGTTTACTTACCAGGGTGCCTAACGAATTCTTCTTCTTAAAAAAGTAGGATCCTGAATAAACTTGAAAATTATTTTTACAAGAATGGATTCAATAATGATATTGTTGAATGAATGAAAGGATAAGTACATTTTGTAGACCCACCTACACCTTATAGGTCCCTTTTGATATACGAGCAGGGTCTGAGTCTGTCACGAGTCCCACTTTTCAGTAATTATTAATCATCAAGATTCATTATTACATGTATCACTGTTTTTTGTTGGCTAATTAAAATAAACGATTTATCTGTGTGTACCTTGAACTTGAATGACATGACACTAGTGAGTGATCCTAAAGCGATAGTACCTTCCTACTTGTCTACTCCAAAAATGTATGGGTTCTATTTGTTCGATTATTTGTGAATTCCACCATGTGCACTGGTGGTAGAATAATTCATTTGAGTTTGTTGGATACAGGACTTCATGTTGGCTATTGCATCAATGTAAATATCTACTAGGTATTAAGAATGTACTTTTTTCCTACATTACTTACCTACGTTCAAATTTTATTTGTACTTATCTCCTTTAGAAATCTTGAATTGAAAACAACACATTCATTCATTTTGATATCTACGTTAAAACGTGGGAACCATTCAGGATGATTCTATTTTATAAGTACTTACAAATTTGTAGATGTTCAAATTATTATTAAATGTTTAAAAATAAACGATAAATTTGTGCGTAGCCTTCATTATGTCATTCCTCAACTCTTGATAAATATTTATAACATTTTATTGAGAAATTTCGAAATGTCGAATTAAATGAAAAAGATGAATATAATAAATAAATGAAGAAATTGTTTAAAAGGATTCTTCAAAGTTTAGTCCTACACTACACAAACACCTCATGAACAGACTGGAGCTTGAACAAGTGAAAATATCATTGATTGAAAATGCGGAAGACATTTTTACAGAATCAGTAAAAATGTCTGAAGATTCGCAAGTTTGTCAGACTTTTCGAGCCAATTTATCAGGATGATCGTGTTGCAGAAAAATAATGAAACGTAATTTTGAAACATGATCACGTGCCTTCCTTTACGTAAAAAATAGGATAAAATAATGAATGAGGCAGGTTACTATTTAAACTGCACTTTCTGAGGGTGAATAACTGGAAAAATGGATTTTAATTTTCAATATTGAAAATTGATTTCATCATTTTATTGCAAGTACCTACTACTTACTCGTAGAAGACAACTGTTTCCGAAAATCAGCTAAAACGTCCTTCTCACTACAATTACTTTCCGAAGTAAAGCAAAAATGTAGGTAGCTGCACGAAGTTTCACACTCGTGTTACTGACAACCTTAAATCTTGACAAGCAACATGTGAGGGAATTTTTCAGTAGGTAGTTTGAGACGCCCGTTTTTGATGCAGTTCCCATTATAGTTTCAAGGATTTTAAAAACAATACCCGTGTCAAGTATTTAGGATTTTAGTTTGATTATCGTACTCAATTATAAATTGCGACTGGTGTTCGAAGGACCTTCCGGTGAGTCCACATATTGGTTTATTATTTTCAATAATTAAGCTTTTGGAATCAACCAAGAAACACTTTTTCAACCACCCCTCAAAATTTGATGGCTTACGTTTACGGTAACGTAGATGCCGAAAATCCAATAAAAATGTTCCGTCCGTCCAAGACACTCTCCTTGGTTACCATGGACCGATTTTGATGAAATTTGGTAAATGGGCTCCGTTTGAGGCCTAGTTGTGCCCCGAAGTTTTTGGTTGATTTCAGTCACTTTTAATTGGTGAACATACACTCGAAAACGGTTGATATAGGTAAAAATATTGTTCATTTGCCGATTTAAAATAGACTAAAATATTCTAGAATTTAAAATAGAATTTAAACTTTAGAATCGAATGAAACCACTTAGAGCTTTAAAGGACAAACATTTCACTGATTAGTGAATTTCCCACTTTTCGCCTGCCATTATTGTGCGATTTTGATGATTCCAGCGGCTACCTTTTAATTTTTCAATTCCGTAGGTAGATGCACTAATGAATTTCGAAAATCCTTGAAAATTTCAAATTTGTACGGCGACCGATTAAGACTCTCTTGATAAGACCTTTCAAATTTAGGTTCAACTTTTAAACTTCGAGCGCCGTTTCTTGGGAGAAATGCTAACCCGGAATGAGGAATGAAAATTTTTACAACGTACCTAGGTGGTAGAAACAACTTCCTCCATGGTCAGAAGTGACTGCCCACCAGCAATAGGTCTATTACTCCTCTTTGGTTCGGGTTAAAAAGCCGCGCTTGCAAAATATATCCATGGCGTCTTGAGTTTGTGTTTACTTTCATTTTAATTTTCCAGTCAGTTTGTTTCCGTTGTCTCCGTTACTCTGTGGTTTGTTTCTCAGAGTACTGAGTGAGTTTTTCAAAGTTTCTAGCTTAGTAGACGTCCTGTCGAAAGGATTTATTTCATTTTCCGTTATAGTAAATTTTACTTTTGAACAATTAGGGAAATGTTATAAGTGGAATTTCAGCGTTCCAAACCTGATGGTTGAAGAACTGGACGTCGTGAGCTGGGTGAGTTCCTTCTCAATTGTTGATTCCGATGTTTATTTATTGCCAGTCAGGACAACTGATCTGATTCTTTACATCATTTTTTAAAGTGTACATACTGTCCACCGATGAAAAGAATGAACGCGAGGCCCGACAGGGAGTTGGGTATCCTCAACGTAGAACTACACCCTTTTCTACAAATATACGTTCACAGGTAGTAACTGACCTGATCCAATACCCCTGAACCTGCCATGAGTCATACATTCTTCCTTTCCTCTCGTTACCCCCCTTCTCATATTGTCGTTTAGGTCATGTCTCGAATTTCTACTGTGACTTCTGTCCAATGATGTCTGGACGAGAAAAATATATTACGAATTCGCGATCGGGAAAGAATAGTGACCCGTCGTAATTACGTAATTAAATCCTAACTCATCTCAACGGCAAATTTTTCAGGAGAAACTACACCGTTTGTTGGCCTATGTTATTTCCTTCCAAATGATCATAGAAACTTCATTCTTTTGAGTATTAAGTAATCGAATCTCAAATAATCATACGGAAGATTAATGTCGAATCGGCACAATTACATAAAGTGTCGATATATTTCATGAAAGGTGTTTTTAATCATTTCCTATCGACATTTTATACGTTTTATTTATTTATTTTAAATTTTGATTTATTTATTTTTTTTTTTTTGGTTGAAGTGCTTTGCTTGCGAAATACCTTACTCATAAATATCCTAATTTTTAGGTAAGTTCAGGGATTTTTCCCGTGGGTAGGAACGTGAAGAACTAGTGGGAGGCAAAAACATTTCGTCCATTTTCTTAAAATTCTGATATGAGTGGTTTCACTAAATAACGGTAGTAGGTATAAATGAATGATTCTATGACAATGATTACAATAAACTTGTGTAAAACGCTGCAAATCGTTACACAAAGGTTTATAATTTTTCTGTTTAGATAACTTGCTTGCAAAGAACTCAGCTTTGCCATTGTCACTATTGATTTATTTTTTACCTATTAACCTTCGGTACCATTGGAAGTATCTATGGTTGGTTGTTGGTGACAATGGCAAAGCCGAGTTCTTTGTAAACGAGTGATGAATATAGAAAAATAATAAACCATTATATAATAATTTACAGCATTTGGTTTAATATATTCAATAATAACCTTTGGAATCGACCGAGAAAAAACATTTTTAACACCCCCTCAAAACTTGTTGGTTTACGTTTCAAGATACGTAGAATCCAACATTTGAATAAAAATTACGCCGTTCGCGGCAATTTCTTTAGTTGGACTGATTTTTAGAAAATGCGTGTAAAAAACAAGGCTATGCCATTGTTACCACCAACCAACTTGAAGAAAGATCGCATTTCAGTCAGCTAACATTTGAACGGAGATTAGGCCTGTTTTGCGATTCACACTCGTGTTTCTGATTTATCGTACGTCCAACCCTTAAATTCTCGTAGGGAGCGAACAGTTTGTCCTGCATGGCTCCGCGCGGTCTCAAAAAATTCCATACTATCTTAAATTGATGAAAAAATTTTTGAAACGTAAACCAACAAATTTTGAGGTGGTGTTAAAATTTTTTTTCTTGGCAGATTCCAAAGGTTCATTATTGAAAATAATAAACCAAAGTTTGTGTATTGCATTGGCATCAAATTTTTAGGAAAATGTTTTCGAAACGTTTCTTAGTAGAAATCCGTTTTGGGGCATTTAGAACGATTCTTAGATTTCACCATTTTTAAAACCAAAAATTGATTACATTTCAAAAATATGCTTTACAAAATCGGTAAAAATAGCCAAGAAGATGTAAAATGTAAAATTTTGTTATGGAAGCAAAATTCTAAGTGAAAAAGTTTCTAGGCTACAAATTAAATCATTATAAATTAATGTGCGCAAAAAATTGCTCAAAAATATTTAAAAATTGCTAAAAAATGGCTTAAATTATACCATAAATTTCAAAATTCATAATGAGTGCATAATTTCGTGGGCTATAAACAGGATTGTTCCACATTTTCATGCGCAAATGTGTTTTCACATAGCATAAAATGGCTCTAAACGCATTAAATACGTTGGAAAATGGCTAAAAATTCAAAAGTAGTTTTTAATAACGTTTAAAAAAAATTCGCTCATGAGGTCATTCTGCACGTCTTTGAATATTCATCACAATATTTTTTCTTATCGATTCATTTTCGTTATCAAAAATGTGTAAAGTTCACATGTAGGTTTGGCATACTAAGGACTTCAAACTAATATTTTGATTTTTGGCGATTTCTTAGACTTCTTGCCACTTTAATTTATTTTGTCGTTCACTGTCTGCCGTACGTGACAATTCATCAATAATCACCCTCAATCTTCTTGATGTGGCCCAAGTAGATTTCCAGTCATATCAAATAGTTAAATTATGATATGTTAATATATATGTTAAATTTTAACAGCTTCCATTGTAAATTCCTGAAGGAGTTTGAGTGATAAATCACCACCCGTATTCCTTCCCTTTATGAATTCTCACCCAAATCTCAGCGAAAAGTCAGGTAAAGGATTTGGGAGGGTGACCGAAAACGGGATTTCCTGGACAAGTGACAAGCTCGGAGGAGGTTGAACGGATGTTTTCAGTTTAGGATTCGGTAGGGTCCTCGCGTTCATTCTTTTCATCGGTGGACAGTACGTAGTACTCGTGTTTGTACTGTCTTCATTATAATAAAGAGCTGGAAAATTAATAGGTATAATCTACTAAGTAGGTACATTTCCGGTTCTGGTATTCTGGAAGTTCTGACTGGTAGACGATGAATAGTGGGTTTGGGATTGGTTACTATTATTGAATGAAAGCAACTTGAGTTAACATAACATGCGTATTGTGAGATACCTCATTTTTCTTCAAAATTGTTGACGAGAATTCGTGGGAGTTGGGTCAGACTCCTCAATCTCTGCATCTGATATCAGGGTCAGAGGCACAGCAAACTAACAAAAATTGGGGAAAGTGACAAGAGTTTGTATCTGCTCGGAGTAATTCGGTATTTGCACCATCGTCAGTTACCTAAAGTGCAAACCGTCATGAAAAAAACATACGATTTTCACCACACAACCACCCCTTGTCGCCACACTCGATAGATAGGTACTAGCTAGGGAAACTAACTAGGGAAATGTTCCACAGAGGTCAGAATAGACTGTTTATCCAACGCGGATTAAGTTGTGTTGATATCATAGACAGAAGATTAAGAGCGCGGTAAATAAAGGGCATCATGACTTGAACCACTTCGATTTAAACTAAAACCTTCCAAGTAGTTGAACTCTCTGATCCGCTAATTATCGTCGAATCAAAGGCTGTCGCTGTATTGAAAACGCGTCACCTTCGTGGATTAGAATGGAAATCCCTTCGTGAAACAGTCATTATCCTGATCCGTAGATTCAATTTTAATCCTGGCTCTGAGGTTCATCCACACATGTGAAACCGATCAGGAGCAACTCGAATGAATGAATGAATGTTTTTTATTTGTCACTCCACACAAAGTGCATCGACAATAGTCAATAAAATATAAATGTAAACAAAACATAACAGTGTAATAGGGCTAAACAAAACAATAGGATATTAGAAAGGGCACACGGGTAAAAAAAAGAACGATCACATCCTCCAGAAGACAAAGGCAGCGGAGCCCAGCCGGAAGGCACCCAGCCGGGCCCGGACCCACCCACCATGGCGGCTCCCGGACCGTGTACCCATACCGGGCAACGGTCTTGTCTGCGGTGCAAACGTTGCACGGGGAAAACCATCAAGGGGGCCGCCCCCAGGCC
>CM019177.2:54897199-55020581 GCA_009739505.2 Apolygus lucorum
TGAGGGTAGTGAAAGGTACTTAGAGTTGGTGTTTTCAGATTAACTACTATGCATCGAATCATCTATATAATCGGTTATGGATACGAGGAAGCTATGTGCCACACCCACTTGGCAGACGTTTTTTTCTATGATTTCCCCAAAATCGACTTTTTTCGATTTTTCCTGAAAATCATTCTTTTTTTTATGATTTTCTCCCGAACTCTGGACATATTTATAACCTAACATTGTCAAAATAACAATCGAAATTCGAAACTCTTTCAAATTCTTATAGGATTTTTCACGCAGAAGCGAATGAGACCAACCGTATAGAAACTAAGACGATATTTCCGCTGAAAATCGTTTTTTTACAATTTGCACCAGAAATCATAAAAAATATTGATTTTTACCTCAATTTTGGTCGCATATATTCCCTAAAATTGCCAAATAATTAATACAAATTCAATGGGATCCAATTCTTATGGGATTTTTCACGAAGAATCGAAATGAGACCAATATGTAATAGACTAACACATAGTTACCCTTTTGTATCAATATTTGTTTAATTTTTGGTACTTTCGTGTATTTTTACAGTGTATAGAAGAAATCCTAGATTCTACGACACATCTGACGATGAGTTCTACGATGCTTTTGAAGCAGGAGGTAAAAATCTTCCTTACTACGAGTATGATAAAACATGATGATATCATGTTATATTCCTTTGGTATATTCTTATCTTCTATGAACCTTCTTGGGGGTTGGAGTTTGGGTGGGAGATCGAGAAGTGAGACATTTATCATACGATCTGCAACGTTTAAAATTGAGGCCATTGAGGCCATTCAAACGAAAGGGTCTCTATGATTGGTGGAAGCGCACTCATCAGGCGAATACTGGAGCCGTCAGTACGCAGAATGAGAGCAGTGAGAGACTTGGAATTGATTCAACATTTTACAGGGGATTCATTTGATTTTTAATCGAATTTGAGACTCTCTCAGCAGATCTGTTCATTACTGTTTCTGACCATTTGAAATTCCTTGCATTCCCAATGTTTCCTGGTAACACGTGTAACAATATAGGTAGAGTATGTGTGACGATCCTACTTTTACAGAAGGGACAAACCGATTTGGTTTGTTCCCGATTTGTTGGAGCTACGCCTGGGGGGATATTTGATTCATAGAGATATGAATCGATTTCCTCTTCGGGCCGGCTGATTAATCTAATCACTGGTTTGAAGGGGTAGGGTCGTCACCCTCCTCTGACTAACTTATGAACAATTAGGTGAATTTCAATCTGAAATTCAACCTATATTGTTACACACGTAGTGAAAATGACTGTTCCCCTGCACAGTCACTAAACATTCCATTCTGACTACCAAATTTTACCATGGATTACCAGTCAGTCTTATTCTTTCAGGAGACGTTTCCGAGAGCGAAACTCTGGTAACTGCCGGTGGGTCTGACAGTGACACGCTGGTTTGTGTCCCGTCTCCCACTTCCTCCATCACGACACTTGCTTCGATGCACTCCTTCACATCCGCATTGTCCTGCGTCACTAGTAAACACCTACACAATAACAGGTAACATTACTTCGAATATATTTAGCGTAAAAAGATGGTTATCGAACGACGAGCAACCAATGAGGAATTTCACCGATTTCTGTTTGCATTTTTCCTGAATAGTTAATGGAGTGGGATAGATGAAAATCGGGCTGATTTCGGAAAATAAGTCTTCTGTTATTTTTGGGAGACAGTCAAAATTTTTTATTTCAAAACTAACCGGGAAAACGGACGTGAAGCGGGAACGCTCGCTGATTGGGCTGTTCAGATTGCCGTCTCCTCCCAGTGTTGCCCATTGGGACGACGAAATCGTGTTTTCTAAGAGAAAAGTTATCAAACAAAAACAGAGGAAACCTAATTTTCCCCATCTTGCTTTTTCTATTTTTTTCTTCAGTTTTTCGATTTCGAACTTCACTGTTTCATGAAATTTTGCATCTGGGGACTATGGATTTCTCGATCTCAGCGCTTCAAGCGGCCATAAATGAACTATTCCAGCATGACGTAATTTTCCCGGTTTTTTTAAACATTCTTATTTAGGAAGTTCGGGCAGAAAGTTTGCCTTAGGGGGTTTTTCGAGGTGCTGAATCCGATTTTGGGGTCAAAAATAGGAAATTCCGACATGGTGAAATTCCTCATTATCGGTTCACGGAGGTCTCTCATTCAATACCTATCGTCTCAACTCTTCTCCAAATTTTTTCTGGGGTTCCTTCCAGGCCAGTTTTTAGGACGTTCCAGAGTGAGACTTGGGCGTCCTTATGCTATCGATCTGGAATAGAGTTGGACAACACTCAACAGAAAAGAAATAACCACAAACTAATCCGTTTTTAAACCATTCTGAATCCAAATCCGCGAAAAAAAAACCATAGATGTATGTCTGTGTGTGTGTGTCACAAAATCTTGTGTCGTCTGCCCAGGCCTTAGTTAAAACAGATTTTCGTGGTTCTTTTTTTTATTCGACAGAAAACTATCTAGTTGTGCACTACGTCGCTGGAATTTCGAATTTGGCCTTTTAAGGGGGGGGAGGTGGGGTTAATGCTCAAAAACCGTGCGTTTTCGGGCATAATCTTGTGTACTCTGCCCAGGCCTCAATTTCCAACCGATTTTCGTGTTTCGTTTTATGTTCGACGCAGAGAACTATCTAGTTGTGCACTACGTCGCCGGAATTTCGATTTTGACTTTTAAAGGGGGAAAAGGTAGGGTTATTGATTAAAAAACCTGCGTTTGCGGGCATAATCTTGTAAACTCTGCCCAGGCCTCAATTTCCTTCAAATTTGCGTGTTTATTTTTTTGTTCGACTCAAAAATCACCCTCATTGCACACTATTTCACCAGAGTATCAAAATTAGCATGGGGAGGGGGCTAGTGGGGGGATAATATTCACAAAATATCCGATTTTTGAATATTTCGGCTCCTTTACAGCTTACTAATTGTGCCCAAGCTTTGAAATTGAGGAAAATCTCTCATTATACCTACGTATTTTTATGAATTATTCTCTGTACCACCATGGAACTAATAGTGGTGCCACCTTGGTGCCAGGACACCATAAACTGCATATTTCGTGTTTTTTTTTTTGTGTTTCACCTTGAATACGGATGTGAACTTCGACGGTCTGCCTACCAAAACTAATAGATAAAGTTCAACGTTACGAAGTATTTCTGCTCCCATGCCGCTAGAAACGTTATGGCGGATAAGGAGGGGAGGGGGAGACCACTATGTCTTGCCTGAAATACTAAGTAAATTACATCGAGTGAAAACAGTTTTATCGCCTACCAACTGGTTTACATTGATCTACCATTCTCCAATGAGATGTCCCCTGGAATGCATGCATTACTTAACAATATGTTTATAGAAAGTAGTTCAGACAATGATATTTGATGAAAGAATGACTAATTTATTGTATACGTCTTCTAACTAGTAATACTTAACGCTATGGTAATTATACTCTGCTTCAATACAAGTCGTGGTGCAAGAATTCTAAATCCAGCTTATCGGCTGTAAGCTTCAACGAGCGAGTCTAAATATTTGAGATCACCAAACAACTTGAGTGCAAGCGGAAAACCAATATATCATGCATTATGAACTCACCGTTGAACGAAGGTCTGGATTCGGGGATTCGAAAAGATTTAGACGAAACAGTGACTTTATGGTTGATACTAGTTTATTCAATAAAATATTGAATGACTCGAATTATGATTGGAAATGCAAAAGCAAAACAAGAGAGCAGTGAGAACGCAAAAAAGCTAGTCGTAAGAAAGCTGGAGTACGAGTGGGAAGAGCGTCTAGCAGTTAGAGCGCAAGCTTACAATGTTACCAACTACATGATTCGGCTTAAGCTCATCTTCATTGAATCTACACAATTCAAAGCTTATAAGCAAGAACATGTTATGCGAATGGGTACATTAAATTGTATAAATATTTTCATAATAGAAAATATTCAGAGACAAGATACAATAAGCTTTTTGATAAATGCAATGATACACATCCATGTGGTATGGATACTCGGTACATGACAACATGAACCGTATGACGTCACAGGGTAAGAGTCAATCACTGAAGACTTCTTATTTCCAGCACAGCTCGTCTGAATCAAGTTGCTACGAATAGAAGGGTAGGAGACGGCGCGAGAGGTCTACCTCGCCTTCAAGACCCTCCAGTCTTGCGGGTTTGGACTATCCGATCTTCCTCTGCCTCGTCCGATCTTATTATCAATCTCGTCATTTCTTGGATTCTTGGTTCTTCACGCTTTCAACAGATTTTAGTAACATATTTTAGTAATGCAGCACTTCTCAATGATTATTAAGATTAGCAGTTTCCCCTTCTCTTTACATTGTTACAAAACCAGTATACAGGGTGTCCCCAAAAACGTTCCCCCCCCTACTAAAATCGCCCAGGAAGTGGTAAAAACAAAAATTTTTTTTTGAATCTTCATGATTTTTCCCAAGGATCTCAAATATGACCACGGTGCGCATTGCGCACGTGCGCAATCGTGCGCAACGCACACCAACTTCGTTTTTTCAAATGGGACCCCCCATTTTTTATTGCAGATTCGGATTTTACGTGAAATTTCATGAACATTTCACCCCTCAACCGATTTTTTTTATTGCGCGCAACCCGCTCAGTGCGCGCTCAAAGATGCGCAACCGCAAGGTCGTGTCAAAATGTGCATGTACAAAGTACCTAAGTGTGACACATGATATTTTAGTATTTTTTACGCTGAATCACGTGGTGATGTTAGTTTCTTGATTTTGCTGCATTTTATCAAATTATCGACGAAAAATGAACTTTTTTAAAAGGAAAATTGCATTTTTACACATTACGCATCTTCTGTGCCCATCCGTTAACTTCATCCTTGTTAATAAATTGTGGGACATGTTGAAATTTATGTTTTGACATTCAAAAAAATGAACTCTCCGATCGCACGTAATTTATTGCAGTATTCTAGAGAACCTTGCTTCATAGCTACCGATATGTAGCTATGATTTTGTTTACTGGTTGCTGCGTTGCATTTTTGTGATTAAAAAAAAGTGCCGCGAAAAATTCCTTGACCCCCAGCCAAAAGACATATCCATGTCGAAACGATTGTTATCACACTGGACTCTTCACTAGTAATTTCACAAGGAGTCTCTACTTGTAATTTCTCGTGAAAAAACCGTCCTGTCTACTTGAAAATCTTTTTTCGATTATCTTGGAAAAAAGTTTTTAAGTAGACAGGGTGGTTTTGCCCTTAAAAAATGCAATTTTCCTTTTTTTAAAGTTCATTTTTCATCGATAATTTAATAAAAATGCAGCAAAATCAAGAAACTAACATCACCACGTGATTCAGCGTAAAAAAATACTAAAATATCATGTGTCACACTTAGGTACTTCGTACATGCACATTTTGACACACCTTGCGGTTGCGCATCTTTGAGCGCGCACTGAGCGGGTTGCGCGCAATAAAAAAAATCGGTTGAGGGGTGAAATGTTCATGAAATTTCACGTAGAATCCGAATCTGCAATAAAAAATGGGGGGTCCCATTTGAAAAAACGAAGTTGGTGTGCGTTGCGCACGATTGCGCACGTGCGCAATGCGCACCGTGGTCATATTTGAGATCCTTGGGAAAAATCATGAAGATTCAAAAAAAAATTTTTGTTTTTACCACTTCTTGGACGATTTTAGCAGGGGGGGGAACGTTTTTGGGGACACCCTGTATTTCCCAATTAAAAAAAAAAAACAAAAACAAGTGGGTGTGGCACATAGCTTCCTCGTATCCATAACCCGATTGTATAGATGATCCGATGCATAGTAGTTAGGTAATATCAAAACACCAATCTCTAAGTACCTTCATCTACCCTCATAGGGGACCATCTACACGCTAATCTGGACAATCCTAGAAAATGTCATCAAATTCGGATGAAAAATGTAAGTGAGTAGTAAGAATCTGCGGGTTTGAGCATAGTGTCAAAGGTTAAAGATGTGATTGGATCAAAAAAATTTTGTTTCTTGGTCGATTCCAAAGATTCATTATTGAAAATAATAAACCAAAATGAAGTTAGGGTTAATTGCGCGAAAGTATTTTTCCTGAATTCCTCACAAACAATCATTAAGAATAGAGTTGGTCCCAACTTTGCTTCCGAGTCTACCAAGGTAGCGGAAGCTTTGTTTTCACTTTTCAAGGTCGAAAAAAAAAGTTCTCCAAATCAAAATTTTCTCTCGCGTTTTGCGTTTTAGACCTTTCTGAACAATTTTGGTTCAGTGTCTGTCTGTCTGTGTGTCTGTCATGAATTCCTTGTAACGCACATAACTATACGAAGTTATTGTCCGATTTCAATGAAATTTTCAGGGATTGTGCGGGTTGGTGTGTAGACGGTCCCCTATGAAAATCATCATCCTCGGACTGATAGAAGCGACTGCGCATGCGCAAACGTGAATTCCTTGTAACGGCCATAATTTCTACATTTTCCATCCGATTTCAATGAAATTTTCAGGGATGTTACAAATTAACTTGTTTTGATGTTTAGAGATTAACTACTATGCATCGGATCATCTATACAATCGGGTTATGGATACGAGGAAGCTATGAGCCACACCCACTTGGCAGACGTTTTTACGCTGTATTTTGGAGAAATAAAGGGGTGTGTAACCGTTTCGTTTAAAAAAAATTTACCTGAAAATCCCCGAATAGACGGTGTTTTCATAGATATACTCTCCAGCTATATTTCTGCAGACGAGGGATGTTTCTAGTCTATGTCTATGAAAAGAAGAAATGCATTGGCATTCATCAAAATCCTCTGGTAATTTTGGGAGACTTTGCCCTTTGCAAAAATTGGTCAGATAATTTTATGTTGGTGAATAAAAATAGAGTTTCAAAAAATAGTGTTTCTCCATTTCATTTCCACTCAATTAAATTGCTTTCGAATTAATTATAATTAATATTTCAATAATACCTAGTTGATTTTAAATTAGATTTTGTAGCGTTTTTAGTTGTCATCTTCTTAGGTTGGGACTGATCTCCTCAACCCCCTTAGCCTACACAGGGAGAAAACGTCTGCCAAGTGGGTGTGGCACATAGCTTCTTCGTATCCATAACCCGATTTTATAGATGATCCAATGCATAGTAGTTAATCTCAAAACATCAAAACAACTTAATCTGTAACATCCTTGAAAATTTCATTGAAATCGGATGGAAAATGTAGAAGTTATGGCCGTTACAAGGAAATTCACGTTTGCTCATGCGCAGTGGCTACTATCAGTCCGAAGGTGGTGATTTTCATAGGGGACCATCTAAATACTAATCTGTAACATCTCTGAAAATGTCATTGAAATCTGATGGAAAACGTAGAACTTATGGCTATTTCAAGGAAAATCACGTTTGCTCATGCGCAGTGGCTGCTATCAGTCCGAAGGTGGCGATTTTCATAGGGGACCATTTAAATACTAATCTGTAACATTTCTGAAAATGTCATTGAAATCGGATAAAAAACGTAGAAGTTATGGCGGTTACAAGGAATTCACGTTTGCGCATGCGCAGTCGCTTCTTCTATCAGTCCGGGGGTGATGATTTTCGCAGGGGACCGTCTAAACACCAACCCGCACAATCCCTGAAAATTTCATAGAAATCAGACTATAACTTCGTATGGTTATGCGCGTTACAAGGAATTCATGACAGACACACAGACAGACAGACAGACACGGAACCAAAATTGTTCAGGGAGGTCTAAAACGCAAAACGCGAGTGGAAATTTTGATTTTGGAGAACTTTTCTTTTTCGTCCTTGAAAAGTGGAAACAAAGCTTCCGCTTCCTTGGTAGACTCGGAAGCAAAAAAATACCTGAAAATCCCCAACTAGACAGTGTTTTCATAGATATACTCTCCAGCTATATTTCTGCAGACGAGTGATGTTTTTAGTCTATTTCTATGAAAAGAAGAAATGCATTGGCATTCATCAAAATCCTCTGGTAATTTTGGGAGACTTTGCCCTTTGCAAAAATTGGTCAGATAATTTTATGTTGGTGAATAAAAATAGAGTTTCAAAAACACTCTCCACAACACTTCTCCATCTCATTTCCACTCAATTAAATTGCTTTCGAATTAATTATAATTAATATTTCAATATTAGTTGATTTTAAATTAGATTTTGTAGCGTTTTTAGTTGTCCTCTTAGGGAGAAAACGTCTGCCAAGTGGGTGTGGCACATAGCTTCCTCGTATCCATAACCCGATTTTATAGATGATCCGATGCATAGTAGTTAATCTCAAAACATCAAAACAACTTAATCTGTAACATCCTTGAAAATTTCATTGAAATCGGATGGAAAGTGTAGTAGTTATGGCCGTTACAAGGAATTCACATTTGCGCTTGCGCAGTAGCTTCTATCAGTTGGAGGATGATGATTTTCATAGGGGACCGTCTACACACCAACCCGCACAATCCCTGAAAATTTCATAAAAATCGGACAATAACGTCGTGTAGTTATGCGCGTTACAAGGAATTCATGACAGACACGAAGACACACAGACACTGAACCAAAATTGTTCAGAAAGGTCTAAAACACAAAACGCGAGTGAAAATTTTGATTTTGGAGAACTTTTTTTTTCGTCCTTGAAAAGTGAAAACAAAGCTTCTTCTACCTTGGTAGACTCGGAAACAAAAACGCTGCAAATTATTACACAATGGTTTATTATTTTTCTATATTGATTATTCGTCTGCAAAGCCACCAACCATCCAACATGAAGAAAAACATCGATCGCATTTCGGTCAGCTTTAATTTGAACGGAGATTAGGCCTCTTTTGCGATTCACACTCGTGTTTCTGATTTATCGTACTTCCAAACTTCAAATTCTCGTAGTGAGCGAAAGGTTTGTCCTACAGAACTCCGGGTGGTCTCAAAAAATTCTAAAAATTCTATAGAATCTTAAATTGAAGGAATAACAATACCTTTATATCAAATTTTTTTGAGTTAGGGCGTTTTCAAAATTTCAAAATTGATTTTGGAACCCTTAAGGTCGGCTTTCCTACACGCGTCTGGCCGCAGCGGCTGCGGCTCGCGATCACATTGAGCCGCAGAGCTTACGGCTGCCGCAGGGGGGTATCTTTCCTACACGCGTCTGGACGCAACGGCCATGCGGCTCAAGCATTCAGTAGTGTTCAGAATGTCAAGAAAGAAGGGTCTATTGGCTTGGTGGACAGTGTTACCAAGTTGGGGGTTTCCCACCCAAATTTGGGTTTTTTTTTCTAGACGGGGGGATTTTGGGGGGAGAAATCTTTTGGGTTTTTTTTGGGGGGTTTTACCGTCGAGTCGGGGGGATTTGGGGAGAATAAAAATGAATCAGCAATTAAAATAGCAGCAGGTAATATATAAATTCAATGGAGTGAAAAACTTCACCGAATTTACCAATCTCTATCGTGGGCTCAATGGGAGTTTTGGAGGACAAACTTTGTCTCTACTCTTTTTCGATCTTTGATCTTTCGCAAGCACACACACTGATAAATTCTTAAAGTGTATTCGTCCTTTCGCGCTCGTTACTATTACAAACTTGAAGTTTTGAAGAAATTGAGAAGGTTTTGGAGATGGGGGGTCGAATGCGACCTCACTGTTTGACATTTTGATTTTTTGTACAAAAAAGTACCCTACCTGAAGAAACTAGTTTATTTTTTAAACTTTTTAAATGTTTTTTTAAAACCTTCATGACCTGAAACATATATCGCTAATACAATAATTGCATTGTCATCAAGATCCACTCCGCCCTCAAATCATTAATAAATTACAATCTGCTACTAAAAAAAAAATTGCATTGTATTCATTGATATTTTTATTTCATCCTTAACTTTTAGGATTTTTCTTTTTTGGGAGATTTGGGGGTTTTTCGAGGTTGGCTCAGGGGGTTTTGGTAGCCGCTTGTTGGCAACACTGTTGGTGGATTGTGGAAGAGGAGGAAAGGGTCGAGACGACTTTGCTCAGTACTTCAATGGAGATGGGGCAGTTCTATGGCAGGACTCACGACTTTATTAGAGCTACATAAATAAACCAATGTTTATTGTATTAACAATGTACCATATTAAATACTTAATGTTTGGATACTTACTGTCTTTCTTCAACGCCTCTGCAATGGTTTCCCAGGTTTTTTATTTTTTTTTGTTGCATTTTTATATTCTTTCTCGACCATATTGAACAAAAAACATTTTTTTCAACCAACCCCACGAGTACCTCGTCCTCCTCTGTCGTAAACATACTGAACACTTCGAAAAAGTTGGGGAACTGTTGTCACTGGAGGACAAAAAGTAAATAGTGCGAAGTCTGTAATTCACATTTATCGTCCGTGATACCCATTTTTGAAGAGAGGGAGACGTACGATGCGGGTTTGCATATCCCGGCCGCAGCTAGGCACTGGTCCCTTGAGCAGTCCAGCCGCAGACGCGCTCCACCAGCCGCAGACGCAGCGGCTCAGCCGCATGTAGGAAAGAGGCCACATTTGAAATACATTGAAGGAGTCAATGCGGCTGAACGCGAGCCGCAGCCGCAGCGGCGAGACGCATGTACGAAAGCCGGGCTTTAGAAGTGAACCACCTCAACCAAAATCTTCGGGGCACAACTAGACCCCAGAAGGAGCCTACATACCAAATTTCATCAAAATCGGTCAATGCTAAGTGGCAAAAGTGCCGCGGACGGCGGACGGACGGCCAAATTTTTGTTCGATTTTTGGATTCTACGTACCTTGAAACGTAAACCATCAAATTTTGTGGGGGTGTTAAAATCTTTTTTTTCTTAGTCGATTCCAAAGGTTCATTATTGAAAATAATAAACCAATAAGCAGTCTCCCTGCAATAGGCTTAGCTATAACAATGCGGATCCTCAGAAAGGTTTCAAAACAGAAGATTTCCTGAAAGTCAGCAGTCTGTGTGTTCCTGGAAGAACGTTGGCTCCCAAGCAAAGTGGCCATCTCCAAGCAGACATGTCACAACAGGTAGGTAACCCCCCCCCACTACCACCACCAGGCCAACCATTTCCTAGTACTCAGGAGGGTGATGGTACTAGAACCGTAGAGTGGTGATGGGGTGGGGGGGGTCACATCCTGAACTTTTCATCTTGTCCTCAGCTTATCAGTGCTGGTAGGCGCGTTCTTCGAGTACGTTTGTTTTCCTGCTCAACTTCCTCGTCTCTTTCGAACTCCTGAACGTGTGAAAGTATGTTTGACTACAAGCCGTGACGTCACGCGATTTTACCGGCGCGCATCGGTTCAAAGTGAAAATGGGCAATTTCGATACGTTTTGGCACACCGCTGTGTCAAATCAAGTTTGTGCCGTGTTAGTGATTGGTGTTGTTTTGTTTCTCTTCGCATTGTCAAATTCCAGTTCTTCGGAGGATTTTGTCTCATTTGGGGAACTCACCAATCAACTCCAAGGTGAAAACCCTCCGCCAAGTCGTATGTATGGCACATAGCTTCCTCGTATCCACAATACAATTTATTGATGATTTGATGCGTAGAAGATCAACCAAACTTCAATATCCAAGTACCTACCAATAAAAAATCAAAATTCAAGTAGGATTTCACGTTTGCACATGCGTGGAGTTGCTACCAATGATCCGATCACTATGATTTCATAAGGAATTGGATCTAACCAGGATTTGGTTTAGAGGGACCACCAAGATATTAGATGTGTTTCCCTGATATCCCTGGTGGAAAACCCAAAATCATGGTTAATAGTTTTCATTATTATTATTAATTTGAGGATAAATATATAACTTTAGTAAGTTTAAATTATTTTTACCTTCTATTTTTGGGAGATTATTTCAATGCAAAAATTATTTCAATCTTGTCAATTTGTGTCAAGAAAGGTCTTGTGTAATGTAAAGGCTTAACCCGGAAAACCTCAAATGAGTTCTATTTTCACTATTTTCACATGTGAGGTCTACCGGCTATGTTTCTCAAGACCAGGAGTATTGCTAGTTTACGCAAGCAAAAAGAAGAAATCCTCTGAACTTTTGCGGATTGCACCCACTCCAGCTTCCTCGTATCCATAACGTATTCCTAACATAAAGTATAGATGATCCGATGCACAGTAGTTAATCTCAAAACACCAAGCTCTAAGTACCTTCCACTACCCCGTACCCGCACTACTAGGGGACTCAACATATCAACCCGCATAATCCCTGTAAATTTTATCCAATTCGGATAAAAAAAGTAGAGTTATGGCTGTTACAAGGAATTCACATTTGCGCATGCACAGTAGAATAGAAAAGAGAATAAGAGTAGAAAAGTTGAGAAGAAAATTCTAGAACATTTATTCCATCCTCGTCAATTTGAGTACGTTTAGGCACCCACGCCATGCGATTTTGGAAGGAAATTCTTTCAGTAAGCACAATTCTATGTCAATTAGATCCCTAGGTAGGTATTCAAATTCAATATTTTTCAAAAAATTTTCTACCTATTCTTCCGGTCGAATTAGCACCCCAATTTAGAAAATTAAGTAGTACCCGGATATCGCAAGGTACGAGGTTCTGGGCGTCACACAGAGTTAATTCAAGTCCTCATCAGAACTTTATTTTTCCGGCTGATTGGGGATGTCACCAGCTCTCGAACTATGACTGATGGTAATCACTGCGCAAGAGTAAACGTGTATTTCCTTGTAACAGCCATAACTTCTACGTTTCCCATCTGACTTCGTAGAAATTTTCAGTTCAATTGTACGAATTTGCGAGTATAATATACTAAAATACGCATATATCCTAGAATAGGGATACGTCTCGAAAAAAGTGATTTTTGGGAAATCGCCTCCAAAGTTTCTCTCTCGAACGAATAGCTTTATTTCCATGGCAACATGTCTGACGTTGGTGATATTTGGGGAAATTGTTCCCGTACTAATGCTTCTACAGCTTATGGACCGAAATTATTCTTTTCGCAAGTGAAGAAGGAGTAAGGGGGATATTTTTGTCGAATTTTTTTTGGTGTTGTTCCCTTTTTTCATGGACAATATTTCTTTATTTCAGAGATGTCACTTTTTCTCAAGGATCATTTTTATTCTTTCCCAAATGATTAATTTGGTTTTGAATGAGAATAATCATATCTTGAGGTGTATAAAATGAGAATTTATTAGATTGGGAGGTGTCGGAAAAATAAAACAGATTGAAAACGGAAGATATTTATAATTCTGTCTCCAAAAATATTCTTAAGCTTAAAACAGCTTCTTAAAATCTATAATCAAAGATAACCAACGTGCGATTTCGAGTTCAAACCCCCCCCCCCCCCTCATACCATCCCTTCTTCAACGGTTAAAGTACAACCAGTACAACTTTCATCAGTAGTTTCGGTAGGTAGTCCGTAGGAGTAGACATCCAATGTGAAACACACAAGTGGCACCACTAATTTGTTCTATGGTGTCAAAATTTTTAGTTCATGAAAATACAAAGGTTTATTTATAAAGATTCAAAGCTTGGGTACCATTAATAAGCCCTAAATGAACCAAAATATCGAAAAATCGCAATTTAAAAAATAGTTTCCCTCTACTTGCCTCTTCCTAATGGTAGTTTCAGTACTCTGGTGACTTGATGTTAGTCAGTTAGTTATCTGAGTCTTAAAAAAAGAAACACGCGAATCGATTGAAATTGAGGAGTAGATAGCGCGCTCAAGGTGCTGTTATAATGAGCCTTACTGTCACTAAATAACCCCTCGTTCCTCCTCCGTTACTCGAATGTCAAAATTCCAGCGAAGTAGTGCAAAACTAGATAGATTTCTACGACGAACAAAAAGAAACACTCCAATCAGGTTTGGGCGACATACACAAGATTATGCTTAAAAAATTTTTTTTTTGATAATTTCTACACCCCCCCTCCTTCAACGCAAAATTTATAATTTATTTATTTAGGCCTGGACAAACACAAGAGACACAGACTGATGGTTTTCTTCGTGGATTGGATTTTGAAAGGACTAAAACGGATTATTATTTGGTTATTTTGTTTTCCGTTGAGTGCTGTCCTCCTTTAACCAGATTAATCGCATATTTAAGGATGCCCAAGTCTTACAACGTCCTAGAAACACAAGTAGGTAACCATCTACCTACCTGCTGTTAACTAGCCACAGCATGATGGATGAAATAATTCGGAAACCGTGTAAATGATTAGAATTGTGATTATTATTACAATTGTTATTTTTCTGTGAAGATCACCAGTCAACTGCCTTCTTGGGACAAGGGCAGGAGGGGGGTCCTTTGGGCTAGGTTCGAGGGAACGTATTCTGATGAATTTCACAATAAACATGCATTTATCGTTGTTGATCGTCTAGATTGTAATAGTCGTTTCCAAAAAATTAACACTAGGTTTCTTTAATTGAGGAAATACGTCCACTTTAGAGGGTAGCACTGGGCTTTGTGCCTGTCTTCTGCAAACGTAGGTGGCTCGCCCCCGTCCATCGAATAAAGAACTTTCAGCATTCAGGCGGAGGGGGATTGAGCTAGGCTTAAGTTTGTCTTCTAGGGATGAAAAACAGCACTTCCACTACCCAAAACTGTTACTGACTTAAAAATGACATTTTTGGACTTTTATCCCTCTTTTAGGATACGTGATACCATATTATGGTCCCCTAAAAGGGTAGTGCAAAGTACTTAAAGGTTGATGTTTTGAGATTACCTACTGTGCACCGGATCATCTAGATACTATCTGGTTATGGATACGAGGAAGCTATGTGTCATACCCTCTTGGTAGACCTTTTTAAATCTTTTTATTTTCTACTTTGTTATATTTTATTACGGTCCAGGCTACTATTAGGTGAATTCAATAATTTTTGCTCTCAAACTTATTATGACTATTTCAATCCACCTGAGGAAACTGCTCACCTAACAGGGCGGACTTTTTCAAGTTTTTTAATTTATAAGTTTCCATATAGTTTTTGTGTCTCCTGCCGTGACTGGAAAAGTGACATACCTACTCGTAGATCATGGGTAAATATATCGTTGTATTTATAGACATCCGATCGTATATTTACGACTATAGGGATTAAAAGCTTACCCATCCAATCTTTGTAGGGTTTATTACATTTCCGCCAAAATCTGGAGGCTGTCACGATGCTTCGCTTCCGTTATTATTATTTCCTCTTATTGAGTTTAGTTTTCCGCCCCACTATAACCCCGATCGCTAGCGCGTGAAAGGAAATTGGATCAATCGAACAGAGATTCTCCCATCAACTCGTTTATTATCTCCCGAAACGCTCAAGAAATAATCCAGAGGTGCCTCTTCTTGTTTCTTCGCCGTGGTAAAGCTTTCTCTACTACTAAAGCCTTTTCCTCTCGAGAAGTATTCGGTTATCCAATTATTGGATTTTCCGCAGGGTTTCCAATAAATAGGTCATCGGTTCTTCACAACCATGAATCCCAGCAAATCCTTCCGGTATTTTTGGCCGACTATGCAGAAGGTGGTCGTTACTTCTTCCTCTCAAGCAACCAAAAAGTCAAGTTGAGAGGACTCTTATTTCATCAAGAATAACATGGACATATCACGCCATTCGTACCGACACATGTGAAATGTGAAATTCACGATCAGAACAAGCCTTCAAATTACACAACATCTAGGCATCAATTTTCAGATCATCTAGGGCCTAATCTTTGTACTTCATGGAAATTCCTTTAAAATCCGTCGATTCGAATTTATTTCCAATAAAGAGCAATAATAGTATCACCAACAAGAAGACGTCTTCTTCTGCCTTTTCCTGAGAGTTTTGGCTCCTACTATTTCAAATTTGATATACTTTATTGGGAATCATCTTGAAGCCTCACCCAAATTGACTTCGGACTATTAGGTATTGATAAAAGTCGTTCAAGAGATTCACGTTTACGCATGCGCACTCGCTGCAATTATTCTAATAGCAGTAGATGTCATAGGGGACTATCCAGGTACCTCAACCTATTCTACCTACCCTCATATTTCCTAGAAATTACATAAAAATAGTACATTATTATCGTATGATTTACCCATGAAAAAGAATTTTGTTTCGTTGTGTTAAAAAAAAATCCTCCCCCCCACAGAGATGTATTTCTCACGATACTAATCCTTTTGTTTTATTATTTTCAATAATAAACCTATACAATTGACCAAGAAGAAAAAATTTCACCCCCCCTCAAAATTTCGTTTCAAGGTACGTGGAATCCGAAAAACGAATAAACCTTTTTCCGCCGTACGCGGCACTTTCCTTAGTTCCCATGGACCGATTTTGATAAAATTAGGTATATTGTAGGTTCCATTTGGAGTCTAGTTGTGCCTCGAAGCGAAGATTGAATTTTTAGAATCGAATGAGACCAACCATGAGGACATGAGGTGGACTTATGATGAATCAGAAACACGAGCGCGAATCGCAAAAGAGGCCTGATCCCCGTTCAAATTTTAGCTGACCAAAATGCGATCGTTATCCGTTTCTTCGAGTTGTACTTAGTTTTGCGTCCTTAGCAACCAGTAATCAAATTTCCTAATGAAGGCACAAAAACTCCCTATTTTTCGAATGGGGTGTGCGCGCATGGTTTTTTTAGATTTTTAATCGAAAGTAGACCTCAACCTGATAATTTTGACACCTGCCATTCTCTTTTGGATGAGTAGATCTTTTTTTTTAAATGATTTTTCAATGTTTCGAATTATTCTGACGTCACGCTCCCCTCCCCCCTGGGCGGGACCCCCAGCCCACTATGACGTCATAAACATTCGAGGTCTTCTCACGCTAGAAGGTCGCGATTGGTGTCAAAATTCTCAGAATGAGATCTAGTTTAGATTAAAAATAATAATAAATAGTTTTTCCGACCCATGCGCATACCCTATTGAGTGTGAAGCGTTTATTTCTTCCAAATTACCTTGAATGTGAAGTAGGTAGGTAGCACCTATGATTACCGACAATGGCAAAGCCGTGTTCTTTGCGAAAGGGTGATTTACGTAGAAATAATTAATCTTTTTATAATAATTTGTAATCTTTTTTCTCTAAATGGGAGGGTAGTTTGGGGCTGGGCCAAAAAGAATCTACATTGATTACAATCAGAAGGAACCCCGATACATGGGAAAGGCGAAAAATCAACAAGAGTCGCGAGCGACATCTCAATCGGGTTACTGTTTGGCAACTCAGAAAACTGTCAACATGAACCTGAAAATAAATTAATTTTTATCAGCGGTGGCACTGAATAATACAGTCAACCTTATTCACTCTTCTATGAACCAGGAACCAGGAGTAACTCGACCTCTTCTTAACCTTCTATAGTCTGGAAAAACCGAGAAAATTTAAGAATATTGGGATTTTGTTTTCGTAGCCCTAAAACTATCAATATTTTTGAGTTTCCTTCAACTTAATATTTTGAGGTTAACTGCGATTGACTGAACAAATCATCTGCAGGTTCGGCTTTTAAAAGCTCCCCAACTCCTGAACCCTTCCGAACCTATTAGATCCCCTGAGGAAAAAGTAATTAGTAAATTGAAAGTTACGGACCTAAAAGAAACCCGAAGGAAAGAGAAGCTTTAGGGGAGAAACCCGTTAAATTAAGCTGAGCGTGAGGGGAAAACGGGATGACAAGTCTTGAATTTAACGGGTCGTTTTAGTAAGGATCGGGGAGATAGGGCCGACATGATGCCTTTGTGGAGTCGAATGATTGAAATTCTTGTAGCGATGAGGATCGTTCCTGAATTTTAATAGCTCATTATCGTCGATGGATAGAGGTTTAATTTTCCGAGAGGACTCCTGGGAGCTTCATTTTGGTGTGAAAGTTGGCTGTTAATATACAAAACTTTTTTGGATGTTATCTATATTGCCTTCACACTACCTACCGGAAGTAGGAAAGCCTTTATTCCTACCAGAAATGAAAGATATGAAAAATTCTGCCAGATTGGATGAACAATATAATTTCCTCGTACAGTATAACGTGAACGTACGATAAAATTTGTGGTGTAAAAATTAATGGGTAGGTATGTTGTACCACAGACGAATTAGTCGAATATAACCAACGTGAATAGAGTTCCAGCTTGGCAAATATTGAGTTATTTCGTATTCAATATTGTGTACTAATTGAAATAACTTCACAGTTTGCACAACACTAGAATCAATATGTTTTTGGTTGTTGCATGTAAACGAAAAACAGGAATCACCTGTCGTCAACCAGGTTGACTCCAGGTGTCAGAATTTGAGTGAGGTGGCCACATTCGTTCCCCCGCAGGCTGCATGGTCTGCATGAACACAACATTTCAATGCCGTCCAAAAGAAGGATGTATGAAAGTGGGCCATTCTGTTTCTTCCCTACAGCTTTGGAAAACGTGATATCTTCCACCCCTCTCTTGACCCAAACTTCTTCCCCCACCTTGAATTACTTGAAAAGCGACGAGGTGCGTTGTTGTTATCTAGTGCTTCCTCTCCGTGTGCAGCTAAATTGGGCTTTAGCAAGGGCAATTTAGTCCTGGGTTAGCGTCCTAGCATCAACATTGCCGGAGAGCGATTTGTCGTGCTATGTTTGGACGTTCTGTACGAAAACAAAACTTAGTGAGCTGTGCCTGAAGGTTCCCCTCGAGCTTTGATGCCGCAAACCGCTGCTTAAAAGTTTTTACTGCCCTTTCAGCTAAGCCATTTGTTCGCGGACGATGGTCACATGCTTCATGTTGTGTTGACCACACCAATAATGTATGTTCGGGGGCAAGAATCTCGAATATAAAAAGAGTTAGTTCGAACCAAATCATTAGGTCGTTATTATTAGAGATTTAGATAGTAATATTCTGAACTTTAAAAGAAGCCAAGGTCGAAAAAACGTCTGCCATATAGGTGTGGTACGTAGCTTTCAAATATCCATAATACGATTGTGTAGGTCCGATGCATAGTAGCAACACTATCGAACACTACAATCTCCAAGTATCTACCACAACCCCCAAAATTTGATGATATGAGGATGGAATTTATAAGGAACCATCTGGAGCCTCAACCATCCAACCCCTGAAAATCCTATGGAAATAAAATAGAAACTGTAGAAGATAGATGATCCGATCACATGAAATTTATAATGAACCGTCTAAAGTCCGAAACACACAGTCCCTGAAAATGTCATCCAATTCGGTTACTATAGTTTTGCCCGTTACAAAGATTTGCGGACACGCAGACAGACACGAAACCAAAATTCGGGGTGTCCAGGGACTTGAAAAACCGGGAATACTCAAAGAATTTTACTCTACTGGAAAACTTGAGGAATTTCATTTTTTCCCGAAAAACCCTGGAAAAAGCTCTAGCGCCAAACCTTTTTATGGGAAGCTCCGGCAGTCTGAGCGAGAAAAGTTTTGATACGGGAAAATACTCATACTTGAAAGTTTGTCATAGTAGGTACCTAGTTTATTTACTCCATGGAACTGGCCATAATAGATTGGATGTGTCTTCGTACGCTAATGTAGGCTGTTTCCAAAACGCGTATGAGCGCCCAATCTGAGGGTTTATGCAAACCCCTGAAGTGGAGTCCTTTATACAGGCTGGTGTGGGGAAAAGATTGTTTTCTGGTGAATTTATCTCGTTGTTTCGTACCCTATTGTGATGTTTCACTGTTCAAGTTATCATACAGGATAGCCAGTCACAAAAAATTGTTGGTAGGTACCTACCATAGTACTTTTAGCTTCCGAGTCAACCAAGTTAGCGGAAGCTTTGTTTTAACTTTTCAAGGTTGAAAAAAAGGTCCCCTAAATCAAAATTTCCACTTTTGTTTTACGTTTTAGGCCTTCCTGAACAATTTAGTTCCATGTCTGACTGTTCGTGTGTTTTTCTGTCATGAAATTTTTATAACGGGCCAAACTATTCGAAGTTACCTATTTTCCAATTTCAGGGTTGGAAAAAAAAACGCTTCATTATGAAGAAGCACTACGGCAGTTTGTGTGTACCTATACGAAAAATTCCCACAAACTCCCCTCGTAACGCTCCCCTCATTTATGAGCGTTATAACGCTCCCCGCGTGACGATTTTTCATTTATGTGCCATAGTAAAGACATAAAATGTCAAAAAGTGCTTCAGGTACATAACAGGGCTGAAAAATCCAAATTTATTTTTAAAAGGCTGAGTATTTTTATTACTGTTGTAGTAATAAAATCATATTTGGAGCATGCATAGATAATTTACTGACAATGAAATCTAATTTCGAAAAACTGGACAAGTAAAGCAAAAAGAAGAAAAAACGTGTACCAAGTGGGTGTGGCACAGTTTCCTCGTATCCATAACCCGATTGTATAGATGGTCCGATGCATTGTAGCTAATCTCAAAGTATCAATCTCTAAGTACCTTGCACTTTCCTTTTAGGGATCCATCTACACGTCAACCCACTCAATTCCTGAAAAAGTTATCGAATTTGGATAGAAAAAATAGAAGTATAATGGCTATAGTATTTTACGTTCTCGCATACGCAGAGGCTACTTATCAATCCGGGAGCGATGATCTTCGATGATCTAGTTTTGCCCGTTACAAGGATTATTTGACAGACACAGAACGACAGACATGGACTTAAAATTGTCCAGGAAGGACTAAAACGTAAAACAAAAGTGGAAATTTTGATTAAGGAAAACTTTTTTTTTCAATCTTGATAAGTGAAATCAATGCTTCTGCTACGTTGGTAAACTCAAAAGCAAAAAGTTCAATTCAAAATGAAAAAGGTTTACCTAAAAGTAAAATTCTGAAATATCTAGGTTTTGCATCCATGGCCTTTGCTCGCTATCAGCGCTTATTCACTACATCTAGCAGGTTTGGTTCCTACAGGAGGTGCACTCTCTCTGAATCTCTTCTCAATGTAAACCGAAGTAACGGTTTTTTCTCGTAGGAATTTCATTCCCTCGCGCGACGCGTCATGATCATAGGTTGTAATTAAGTGTTCAGCATTTAGGTCCCTGTAGATTTTACTCTACTAGATTCAAGTGCCAGTTTTCTGTGATTGTTTACGTCCAAGTTCAGGGTTTTGCTTTCATCTTGAGTGTTTTGTCGATAAGTTTCAGAGAAGTTACATTCCGAATGAAGTGCCGTACTTTCCACCCCCATTTCGGGCCAAAAACGATCTGGCAGTTCGGTTTATGGTCATTTCGCTTACGATTCGTGAGTTTAGTGTTTGTGAGTGAACAGTGCATCGGAAACAAGCGGATATGGTCAGCTTCGAGCACATTGCGTTGGCTGAAGGTTGATCATAGCTGGATCATTATCACGAGGTTGAGTATGTTCCTACCAAGGTATAATTCTATCTATCTACTCTATCTACTCTCCAATTTGTATAATCCCTGAAAAATTCAACAAATTTTAATTTAAAAATGTAGGAGTTATGGGTGTTACTAGGAAATGCACGTTCGCAAATGCGCTTTGGCTGCTATCAGTCCGGAGGAGATGATTTTCATGGTGAACCATCTACATTCCGATCCGCATAATCCCTGAAAATTTCATGGATTGTGCGGTTGGGTGTGTAGATGTTCTCCTATAAAAATCATCGACCTCGGACTGAAAGGGGCTACTGTGCTTGCGCAAATGTGAATTCCTTGTAACAGCCATAATTTCCTCCTTGTTATCCGAATTTGATGAAATTTTCCGGGATTTTTCAGATTAGCGTTTAGAAGGTCTCCCATTAAAATCGTTGCCCCTTGATTGAATGTCGCCTCTGCGCATGCGCAGTTGTAAAATCCACGTAAAAGCCATAATTTTCTCTTTTTTCCGTCCGAATTCGACGAAATTTTCAGGAATTGTGTAAGTTGTGTAGATGGATCCCTCTTGTATTGCAAGGTACTGATGTTTTGAGATTGGATCATCGGATCATCTAAACACTCAGGTTAAGAATATGAGGAAGCTATGTGCCTTACCCACTTGGCTATTTATTTCGAAATGTCCTTGAAAGCCTGAATTTTGAGAAATTATGATCACGTTCATTCATATTTTAGTCTAATTACAACTCCTAAACAAGACGAAAATTGACTCTGAAAACGCAGGGAATTTCTTTCGGGGAATCGCTGGACACCCTGAAATTGTTCAGGAAGGTTTAACGTGAACGCGAGTGGAAATTTTGATTTGGAGGATTTTTTTACAAAGTGAACACATTGGCTTCCGCTGTTTGGTAGATTCAGTTTTGGTAGTGAAGAAGAAGAAGAAAAATTACTTTATTTTGAAAGTAAAATTTACAGACAATAAACAGAAAAATACACTTCGAAAGTAATATAGGCTTAGCCATAGGCTGTCTGCCGGAGTTAGCCCAATAGGGGAACAACGAGGTGAAATAACACCTATTCTATTTACAATTTTTTTTAATTTTATTTTTATTTTATATTATTTTTTAAATTTAACTACAATCTAATTACATCTAATTTACTAATGTCTTATGTCTAATTACCAATTAAATTCATCTGTCAGTACCTTGCGATATGACCACGCATCGCGTACATAATTAGCCAGCTTATGCCAGTTGGATCTATCTTCTATAATTAGCAAAAATTCATCCTCCGAGATAGCACAAGTTCCTAAATACTTGATCCTGTATTCTGTTAAAATAGGGCAAACTGAAACAAAATGAAAAATATCTTCCTTGGCACCATAATTACAGAGAGAGCAATCTATACGCTCACGATTCCAACCAGGGCGATAGTTCAATGCGAGCATCTCGCATCTAATCTTTAAGATCCATCTCAGATGGGGCAGAGTCAGATCAGAGACTCCTGGTCCATTGAACAGATCGACTACAGGGATTTTATGGTCCAATCGTGACCCCCACTGACGTGAGGAAGAGGACGCGGCCCTTGATAACCAGTCACATCTGGTTTTATCTTTAATTTTCTCTAGGAGAATCTGGCTCAGCTCCTTAGAGATGGTTCCATCACTCCTAAAAAGAGGACAGTCGAACTTCACCACCAGCCTTCGCCAATCACTACACCATGAGATCCCCAGAGCAAGTATCTCCTCAGCCACCAACCTCGAAAATCTATGAGCAGGCAGCTTGAATATCTTGTCAATATAACAAAAATGTAGCTCCAGGCAGTGAAGAAAGAGAGGGAATACACCTGTCGACAAATACACGAAATAATTTGGGGTTGCAGCTGGTAACCAGAACAACTTTTTGAGGTAATACCTCAAGAACTTCTCCAAATCTTCATTCTCATTAATTCCCCATACCTGAGCGCAATACGTTGGAATAGCTCTCGTTGCTGCAAGAAACACAGTCCATTTGGAGGAGAGTGACCTTGCATTATTAGCTAACAAATTGGTCCAGACACAGTTTAAGCTGTATTTTGCCGCGGCAACTTTATTTCGTATGTCAAACGAGGTGTCAGCAAAATTCCAAGGTACGTGAAACGGTTGACCACTTCAATCGGTTGGTCCTTATAGGACCACATTTCGTTGGATCCCAATTTTCCGCCCTTTCGGAACACCAAGATCTTCGACTTCTGCAGATTTATGGTCAGGTTCCATCTATCACTATACTGCTCAAGCCAATCAATCTGCGATTGCAGCCCTTCAGGTGAGTCAGAAAACAGTGCCAAATCGTCAGCGTACTTCAGTACTCCGATCTTCTGGTCAGTTTTGGTAGTGTTTTATACAAAATTGTTTTTTCTTCCTTTCAATCGAATTAACACTCTACTTTTCTAATTTGAACTTCAGGTCATTAATGTTTTTATATTTTTGCGTTCCTACCAAATATCTGTTCTTGACAATGTTCCTTTTCTATTGAATAATATCGGTTACAAAATCTCTTGCATAATAATGTACTTATTTGGTCGGATGGAACAAACGTTTGTGACTTGAGATCCGACTATCAACACGATCTTGATCATCATAACACATTGGCTTCATCATTTTCACCACCAACATTTTTCATAGTCTGAATTGACAAACATGGATAAAAAGTTGTACTCCTTTGCATCGATGACTTATCGCTTGTCACAAATACGATGTAGCGTAGCACCTATCTATCATGATCAGAAGGATCAATCATCTCGAGGCCAGCTCATCAATAGATCGCGACGAATTGAAGTTAGGGGGAAAATCACGTTTCCATGAGGGTAGTCGTTACTATTATTATGAAATTTATAGGGGACCTTCTTTCTATTATAACAAACCCGCACAAATCCTGAAATCGTCTAAATCGAACTGTGATTTTGCATTGTTGTGCTAAAAAAAGAGAATTGACTACAGACTGACGAACAGGCCTACAAAATGCTTGGATATATTTTTATTTATTTATTTTAATATATCCTTCGCCGGATGGAGGCATCAGAGCCATCTCCTTCCTGGCAGCCCAATACTTTTTAGGACGTCCCACAGTAAGACTTGGGCGTCCTTATGCGATCGATCTGGGGTGAAGGAAGACAACACTCAACAGAAAAAAAAAATAACCACACAGTAATCCGTTTTAGACCATTCTGAATCCAAATCCGCGAAAAAAACCATAGGTGTATGTCTGTGTGTGTGTGTGTATGTGTGTATGTGTGTGTGTAACAAAATCTTGTGTACTCTGCACAGGCCTTAGTTCTCAACCGATTTTCCTGGTTCTTTTTTTGTTCGTCGCGGAAAACTATCTAGTTGTGCACTACGTCGCCGGAATTTCGAATTTTGCCTTTTAAGGGAGGGAAAGGGGGGGGTTAATGCTCGAAAAACGTGCGTTTTTGGGCATAATCTTGTGTACTCTGCCCAGGCCTTAGTTCTCAAACGATTTTCGTGGTTCTTTTTTCGTTTGACGCGTAATACTATCTAGTTGTGCACTACGGCGCCGGAATTTTGGATTTTGCTTTTTAAGAGGGGGAAAGGGGGGGTTAATGCTTAAAAAACGTGCGTTTGCGTGCATAATCTTGTAAACTCTGCCCAGGCCTCAATTTCCAACCGATTTGCGTGTTTCTTTTTTTGTTTGACTCAAATAACTTCCGAGTTGTACATGATTTTACCAGAGTACCAAAATTCGCAAGGGGAGGGGGTGAGTGGGGGGATAATATTCACAAAATATCCGATTTTTCAATATTTTGGTTCCTTTACTACTTACTAATTGTACCCAAGCTTTGAAATTGAGGAAAAATTCTCATTATACCTCCGAATTTTCATGAATTATTCTCTGTACCACCATGGAACTAATAGTGGTGCCACCATGGTGTCATGATGCCATAAACCGCTTATTTCGTGGTTTTTTTTTTTGTTTCACCTTGAATACTGATGTGAACTTCGACGGACTGCCTACCAAAACTAACAGATGAAAGTTCAATGTTACGACGTATTTCCGCTTTGGTGCCAGACTGGAACCATTGTTGGCGTTGGGGAGGTGGGGGGGGGGGGGTAACTCGAATTCGCATGTTGGGTATCGTAGATCATGGATTTTAAAATGCTCTTCAGATTCGAGGCTCCCATGCCGCTAGAAATGTTAAGGTGGATAATGGTGGGGGGGGGGGTCAGTATTTCTTTCCTAAAGTAATGAATAAATTACATCGAGATATACACATATATACGAGATATACACAGATATACGATAGATATACATCGAGTGAAACAGTTTTATCGCTTACCAACTGGTTTAACTGATCTAAAGGCTCGATTACACAGGGCGAGTTTACTGGCCCACAATCTCACTAGCTAGCGAGTAGCTTGTAAAGTAGCCGGGTCGTCAACTTTTCCAGCAGCTCGCCAGCTAGTCTGCTAGTCAGCTAGTGAGCCGATGACACGGGGAGAGTTCACTGGCGGCTAGTGAATTCGCTGGCTAGTAGCTAGTAAACTCGCCCTGTGTAATCGAGCCTTAATGCTTATCCAATGGGACGTCCCCTGGAATGCATGCATTACTAAACAATATGTTTACTTCTATTCTTCCATATGGAGTCGTCATTTCGTCTTGGTAGTCTTGGGCACTGGTCGATGTGCCTGGCATCCATTATAGAGTTGGTGCTGCACAGGGGGCAGATTGGGGACGGGGAAACACCAATCCTATGCAGATGGCTCTGTACGAAGTCGTGGTCAGTAGTCATTCTAAAATTGGCCACGAAATCACGGCGCTGCAAATTCACTGGGATAGGTTGCGAGATGATGACATCATTGTGTTCCCACTGCTTTCCAATAATGCTTAGAAATATAAAATGCGTATAAACATTTTGATTTGGAGGTCCCTGCAGGACCTGCAGCATGATCTAAAAGTTTGCTTTTTCGCTAGTGAGGTGTCAGTATTAGTGATGTAATTGTTTAGTGATTTATCATGGATTTCAATGGAATAACCTTCTTCCAACTAATAAGCTACGTACAATTTTGACACCTATTTATTGCACTCCGAAATAGCTACGTATATGTAATACAGGGTGAGCCAAAACAAGTGGTGCAGTTTCAAAGGGCGATTAGAAAACAAACGACACAACTTGGAAGACTGCTGTTTATTTTATTTGACTCCACACATCACTCCATTTTGATAACTTAGGTCCTAAAAATTACGTCAGAAGAATTACGTCCTAAAAATTACGTCCTCAGCAGCGATACATTGATGGAGGCGATTTTTGAAGTTTTCAATTGCTCTCTGGCACATTTTGATGTGAATCGCGGCAATTTCTTCCCTGATTCGTGTCTTGAGGTCTCGCAGAGTGTCAGGCCGATGTTTGAATACATTTTCTTTCAAATAGCATGCACTTAAATCTGATGATCTCGCCGGCCACCTCACATCACCCCTGAGAGAGACAAGGCGCCCAGGAAACATCTGCGGCAGTTTCACCATCGAGATTAGTGCTGTGTGCTGTAGCCCCATCTCGTGGAAACCAGGTCCAATCCCAGATCCTCTCCTTCAGAAAACTGGTCCAATTCGGGCTCAAAAAATGTTCCCAGCTTGGAAAGGTATTGCTTAGAGTTGACAGTTCTTCCGCCCTTTAAAAAAAAGTCTGCCAAGTGGGTGTGGCACATAGCTTCCTCGTATCCATAACCCGATTGTATAGATGATCCGATGCATAGTAGTTAATCTCAAATCACCAATCTCTAAGTACCTTTCACTACCCTCATGGGAGACCATCTACACGCTAATCTGGACAATCCTAGAAAATTTCAACAAATTCGGATGAAAAATGTAAGTGTTATGGATGTTACAAAGAAATTCACGTTTGCGCATGCGCAGTGGCTACTATCAGTCCGAGGGTGGTGATTTCCATAGGGTACCATCTAAATACTAATCTGTAACATCCCTGAAAATTTCATTGAAATCGGATGGAAAATGTAGAAGTTATGGCCGTTACAAGGAATTCACGTTTGCGCATGCGCAGTCGCTTCTATCAGTCCGGGGATGATGATTTTCATAGGGGACCGTCTACACACCAACCCGCACAATCCCTGAAAATTTCATAGAAATCTAATAACTTCGTATAGTTATGCGCGTTACAAGGATTTCATGACAGACAGACAGACACGGAACCAATATTGTTCAGAAAGGTCTAAAACGCAAAACGCAAGTGAAAATTTTGATTTTGGAGAACTTTTTTTTTTCATCCTAGAAAAGTGAAAGCAAAGCTTCCGCTACCTTGGTAGACTCGGAAGCAAAATGGGGTCCAATCACCCCAAATTAGGAAACGGCACACCAGACCGTGTGCGGGGGATGGGGAGGTCTCTCGTGAATTTTCTCTTGGGTTGTGGCTACACCAGTAGCGGAAATTTTGTTTTTTAAAAGCTCCAGAGAGATGGAAGTGGGCTTCATCCGAACTGAAAAAAGTTCGCCAAGTGCCCTCCATCAATGAATTGCTGCTGAGGGCGCCCACCTCCTTCCTAACCAAATTTTTAGGACTTAAGTTATCAAAATGGGGTGATGTGTAGAGTCAAATAAAATAAACCTCATTCTTCTAAGTTGTTTTGTTTGTTTTTAATCGCCTTTTGAAACCATTTGTTTTGGCTCACCCTGTATTATAATGCTGAGGGCCTCGAAGGGGTAGCACCCATTGAAGTGGATTGAACTCCTGCTGTTACGGTAGCTCTATTGTGGTAGTCGTGTCACTCCCCAATCTGAACAGGACCCCACAATCCAGGATCAACGAAAGTGAACGGTTGAATCAGTGATGTCATCCCTTAGTTTCAGTTGTCACCTCGATGGCTGCAATGACGCCGTTGTTAGGTGGAAGAGTCGAAATCGACAAGCTGGAACACTTAGTGGTGCCCCACTTGGCACCTTGGTAACACCACTTCATGCCATACTAGTGTCATAAAAAGTCCAATGTCGAGTTATTCTACGATCAAACTGCTTTGAATTTTGAAGCTTTCCTGTCTTGTGAATAACGTTAAAAATTACGTGAAACTATATTTCAGCCTGAGTTATGCACCATGGGGATCAATAATTCATTAATTTACTTGATAAGTGTGGTTAAAGAACCAGATCTCGAATCTACAGCTTGTAAAACTGAAATTATATTATAAGTATTTAATCGGTCATCATTCTTTTGTTTCAGGTAATCACCTCGTTCCAAATTCTTTGTCAGCTCGCTGCAGGTAATATTCCATCTGAGGTACAAGTTTCTATTCCATGTTGTATGAAAGATTTAGCAACGTTCTTAATATCAGCAGTTCTACTTTACGAGTTTCTGATTGCACTAGAAAAACTGTGTGGACGTTCACATCCATTATTTTATAATAATAAGAATAATAATAGTCATCCTCAAACAACTACCTATGAATGGGGTGAAAATTGGAAATCGTTGTTACCTACTAGCCCTTGCTATTTGGGTACCTTCTACTACCTACTAGGTACACTTGCTGAACATCCTCGCCGTTCAATATGCTTGAAATGCTTGAAAACCAACGGGGGATTTATTATCGCACGAAATTATTATTCACGTCGTTTTCAATACCGATTTTATTGATCGATAGATCTGAAAGGCTCAAATTATACACAACAAAAGCTCTTCAAATTCGATGGGGGGGGGGGGGGTGAGACCACAATTTCTTGCCTGAAATACTAAATGAATTATATCGAGTGGGTTGGTAGGTAATACTAAATAATAATAAACTGTTGTGTAATAATTTTTAGTGTTTTATTAGATTAAACCAAAGAAAAATTCATTTTTTCGCTTCGGAGTAAACCAAGTTTTTCGCCGGCTGGAAACAATTCATTCTTGAAGTATTATATAGTATTATTATAGTAGTAAGGAAGCGAGTGTGTGGAGTCTTGTCTACAAAATCCGTTCCTTGAACTCTCCATAAACTCTCCTTAAACTCTACTGTCCCAATCAAATTCGGTTCAACCGTTTAGTCGCCTAGCGGGTACAAATGGACGAACGAACTAGCATTGATATTAAATTACTCGTATTCATTGAAATAGTCGAAGTTATTAAACCTACCACTAAATGCAGTAGGATTGCAGCCCTCTAATAGTTTCGAAAGGAGTGATGCTACCTTTCTTCTCGCCGGAGCTTACCGTCTTGTCTGGAAAGGCCGAAGATAGACATGAATGGACCCTTCTTATAGACGGGAATCCCTATTAATAACTACCGAGGATTCCCCATTGACCAGTGTGCAGGATGTGTGCATAACTCACCTCACAATCTTGTAGGAACGGACGAACGAGCTTGGACGATCGATAGGTGACAAGGCTAAGGGGAGTTTGAGATGCGTTGATTACGTAGATCTACAAGAGACTCTCTTGTGATCGGAAATCGTTAATTTATAATATTTTAACTGGAACCTTATTTGTTAACTAGCCGGTTTACTGTGCATTGCCTTGTTATATGTGAATGTAAAGATAATCACTGACGAAGTCTAACGAAACACTAACAATAATAATAATCTTTATTGCGTCATAAATTAAATTATAGCAACACGTTATAAATAGTAAATGGTATGATAAATTCAGAATATAATAATAACAAAATTTGGAGACAATTTAACAATTTATGGTCAGGTAGTTGGACAGGTTGCTCTACTTAATTAAAAAATTCTTAAACACAATAAATTGCTGTTTTTAGGCATACGCGTTTCATAGCACTTTTGAATTTTTTATTGGGAGCAACTTGTACGTGTCTGGTATTGCATTACACAGCTTGGTGCCGGCGGAATCTATGTTGTATTTTTGTGCCGAGGTTAATCTGCATCGGTCGACTCAGCAAATCGCGTTTTCGCGTATTATATCCGTGTTCCGCAGCAGCATACCTATTTAGATGACAATGTACCTCCGTCAGGCTTTCGACAGTGCACTTTGCTCGGACTGTCAGAATTCGGTGTTCTGGAAACAGGGGTTTGCAGGACTCTCTCCATCCTCTGCCACTCAGGATTCGGATGACCGTTTTTTGGAGCCGGAAGATTTCATCAATTTGCTGTGATTTTCCCCTCAAGAGAATACCGTACGAGAGACGCGAGTCGAAATATGCAAAATATACGCTACGAAGAACCCGTAACGATACCTTGCATTTAAGTTTTCGAAGGAGGAAATTAGTTTGGGGTTACTTTGACTTAGGGCCGTTAAATGAGTATTCCACGACAGATTTTCTCGTACATTTATACCCAGTAGAGTGGCGGTCTGGGGTTCGGGACTACGTAGTGACAGTTCAAGGCGTTGAGTTTTGTTGATATTTAGGCCTAATTTATTCGCAGCTCACCACTCCACCGTTCTTGACTCAAAAATTTTTTCGTTTTCCAGTTTCTCAATTGAGGTTCTGCCTGATATGCAGGCTGTAGTGTCATCTGCATATAAAAATATTCCAGAGGAGTCGTTGGCTATGTATCGAGGCAGATCATTTATATAGATGTTGAATAAAATTGGGCCCAATTTTGAGCCCTGTCTAACTCCATACAAGAGGGGGAGATCGCACGATCTTGCTCCCTTGTGCTCCACGATCTGTGACCATCCACTGAGGTATGACTTTCGATCTGTGACCGTCCACTGACGTATAACTTTCACAATCAACAAAATTCAACTGTGAGATCTGACGAAGCCGAGAGATCTGACATTCGAGGACGGCTATACAAGGTGTCACCCTTTCAGGCGCTAGTTTGCGACTTTTTTTGACTCTTGACTTTTTTTTAACCCCTTTAAAATCCCACTTTTTCCACTTTTGAGTTTTTTTTTTCGTATTTTCGACCTTACGCCATTAAAACAGCCATAACTCCCTCATTTTTCAGTCAAAGTTCTAATGTAATTACACCATTGGAAAGAGCGTTAAATTCTCTATCTCCCTAGTGCTAAATAAAACTTTAAACAGAAGACTCAGATGTTGAAAAATGAGCCCGAATAATAAAACCTCGAAAATCTCGGAAATGTACAGTTTTTTCAAACGTTTGTAACACTAACTGAAACTGCCTGTTAATTTCTCACTGTAACCCCAAAAGTTGACCCAAAAACTCAGCTTTCCAACGGTATGGTCAGAATTGTTCCCAATACTTTTGTTAGTGGAGAAAACCGAGCTTGAATGCGAAAAAACGTGATTTTATTTTTTTCAACGAAATCGACGGTTTGACGGGGGGATTCGGGGGTCTCCTCCGCCGCCGCTCCTCTCACTCTCCATAAAACCCAGAATCCTCCCGTCAAACCGTCGATTTCGTTGAAAAAAATCACGTTTTTTCGCATTTAAGCGCTGTTTTTCTCCACTAATAAAAATATTGGAAACAATTCAGACCATACCGTTGGAATGCTGAGTTTTTGGGTCAACTTTTGGGGTTACAGTGGGAAATTTCATCTAGGCTATGAAAAACGTTTGAAAAAACTGTACATTTCCGCGATTTTACTATTCGGGCTCATTTTTCCACATCTGAGTCTTCTGTTAAAAGTTTTATTTATCACTAGGGAGATAGAGAATTAAACGCTCTTTCCAACGGTGTAATAATTACATTTGCATTGGTAAGTATATGGAGTGACTATATTGATGATTACGGGTGGAGTCTCTTTTTCAACGGTTTATTGCCTCAAAGGTACATGTTTCGGCGAAACTTCGTCGCCTTCATCAGCGAATGAATCATCAGGCTGATGAAGGCGACGAAGTTTCGCCGAAACATGTACCTTTGAGGCAATAAACCGTTGAAAAAGAGACTCCACCCGTAATCAATTACATTTGAATTTTGGCTGAAAATAAGGGAGCTATGGCTGTTTTAATGGCGAAGGTCGAAAATACGAAAAACATCTTAGAACTGGAAAAAGTCTAGAGACAAAAATTGTTAGTAGTTGTAGAATCGAACCCTTCGGTGGTGCGCCCGAAAGGGTGACATCCTGTATTGAGGCCCTCTTAGTTTGATTTTTCCTTACGCTTTTAGGACGTCCCACTGTAAGACTAGGGCAACCTTATGCGATTAATCTGGGATGAAGTACAACAACTCTCAACGGATAAAATACCTAATCCTCGAAAAAAACCATAGGCGTATTGTAAGACAAAATCTTGTATAGTCTGCCCAAGCCTCAAGTTCCCACTAATTTTCGTGTTCCTTTTATCGTTCGACGCAGAAATCTGTATAGTTGTGCACTACTTCGCCGGAATTTCGAAATTGGAGTACATGGGGGAGGAACGAGGGGTAATTCACTGAAAATAAGGTGCATTCTGACGAAACCTAGTCTACCGATTTATACATTTTTTTGTTCAACTCGGAAAACTTCCCAGTTAGACATTATTTCATCAGAATAACGAAGTTAGAATGGGGAAGGATCGAGTGGGGAGGTAATGTTTACAAATTACGCAATTTTTCAATATTTCATCTCCTATTATGGTTCTTATATGGTACCCAATCTTCGAAATTCAGGGAACATGAACAATATACCTCTAAAATTTCATCCTCTGTTATTTGTGTCACTATGGATCAAATCATGTGAGGGGGGGGGGTCTACTTTTTCCGAATTCAAAATAATTATCAAGTTTCGAGCTCTTATAATGGTGAAAGTTATGTGTTAATCCCTCAACATAAACTAACATAACTGAATTACTGTTTTGAGCAGTAGAAAGGTAAACAAATTCCTTCGCTTACTGGTTGAAATTGAACTAATCCTCATCGCATGGGACAACCCCTGGAATGCATGCATTACTAAACAATAATATTGTTATATCATGTTATATTATGTTCTTCGGTAGCGTCGAATTTTCTGTGGGTATTCAATAGTATTAATGAATCTTGAATCTTTACAACTCTTGTACCGTTAAATATGCCACAAAAAGATCCCAATACGCCAAACTTTGACCTAAAAGATGTACAATTTTACTGACATTTTCAACATGTTTACCCATCTGTGCAAGAAAGAAAGGTTTACCTTTCAATGAGGATGAGGTTGTAATCGTTCTACGACAAATCCCATAGAAATCAGCAGGGGCGTAGCGCCCATAAGGCCACTCTGGGTTTAGCTCCGGCAAAATTTCCCTGTTTGTAAGTTAGATTTTCATCTCAAAGTTGAAAAAACTCGTTTTGAGAAGTGTTTCCCCAAAGTAAAAAAACCCTAGGAGAATTTTTTTCCCCTCAAAACTCACTGATCCTTGATGATCCATGAAAGCATTGATCTTTTACAAGTGTAAAATAATTCAACACTAACTTGTAAGTATTATGTCAAATATCCATAGTGGAAGTAAAAAGAAGAACTAGGATGGAAGTTGGTCACCAGAGGCTTTACCCACAACCAGCACCATGGACACAGAGAGAAGAAGGAGGATGGAATCGATAGTAGGAAAATCGTATATCGATGGATTAGTATATATCTTGAAAAATAACATGTTGCTAAGGAAACTCTGGGGCAAAAACAATTCTGCCCCAGAGTTGCTATGGTTACATGGTTTGTTTTTAGTTTTTTCCCGTCCGCGGATGCGCAGTAGTGTAAAAATGCAGGCTCATCCGTTTACCCCCTCCCTTCTCGGCCGCAGCCGGGGAGGACGCAATCGATTTTCAAGACAAGTCGCAAATCAATTTTTTCAAGACAAGTATTGATTCAAGTCGATGGATGGGTGCTTCGTTGAAACATCCATGGAAGTTCCGTGTAAGGCATGGACTTACCCCTACGGGATGCCCATGGTGTAAGGCAATAACGAGTGGAGGATGGGGAATTTGCCTCAATTTTAGATTCTGGAATTTCAAGTCAAATCCTATAATGGGGCCCTAGAATAACGTTTAACACTAGGAATAACCAAGGGGAAAAAATTACCGTAGGAGAAAATGCCTAAACAAGTGAAGCCTCTGTTACAAAACACCGCGAAAATCAAGGAATATTGTTGACGTCATACGAAAAAAAAAAACGACGCGAAAACAACTCCGACAACAGACAGAGTTCTAGCACCGCCACACAAAACGATCCAGTGAAATGGCTACTCGAATAATGTGATTCAAATCTTGAAACTAAATAAGAGAAGATGAAGACTAATAATGCTTGATAAACTAGTAGGTAGAATCGTAAAAGAAAAGAATTGTAAAAAAGTGAGTAATATTGTTTCTTTTGGTCACTTTTGTGTCTGGGTTCTTCCTGCCAGTTCGCGGCGCACTCTTGTGCGCACTACTCGGAAGCTAAAAGTTCGTGTATGTTTCGCTTCTGTGGTAAGCGCCACAGAACCTCCTTTGAAGTCAGATTGGTAGAATATCCGTTACGTTTCAAACATGGCTGCCTCTTACACATTGCCACCACATTTAAAATTTCCATCTTCCTTAAATTCTCTAAATTTTTTGGATGCGTTTTCGAGCAGCTCACTATGGTTTTATTCCATAAAAATAAACCCTCATTCGAAAAAAAAATGTGGGGCAAATTCCCCATTCTCTTGCAAGAAAACGATTCAACTCCTTTTATCAGTTGGCTTATCTTGCTTGGCAAAGTCGCGCTAAGATACATTCACAACAACCTTACTTACCTAAACTGGGGGTTTTCACCAATATGAATAGAAAACCTATCAGGGAATTACTATTCTACATTGATTTTAATGTATTCATTTCCGTTAATGTGATTTGAGTTCGCTTCATGATCTATATTAGCTGTGTTATTTGGGAGAACCGAGGTAGGTTCCTACGTTTTCACAGTTCATCCTAGATTTGCAATGGAACGTCAAACACATAAGTTAACTCTGGAAAGATTAAAATCCACCCATTTCTTATCAGGGGACTTCTTGTTCTATGAAAAAGTTATTGGTAATGCTCGACTATCGCCGTAGGAAGTCACACAACTCGTTTTTAGCACGTATCTCTATACATTTTTGACTAAATTTGATCTCCGAATATTTTAATCACTGGAAAGAAGTTGAGGTGTGATTGTTCCCCAGTGGGTCCTCTGACGCAAAAGTAGGTAAGTGGGATCCTAGGGTCAAGTTTTTGTATTTTCTGGTTTGGTGCCCCACCACTTTCGAATGTCACCCAACGCCCCCGGAATTCAGTCTTGTGAAATGTCCGTAAATTCTCGGTGGAAAGCGATTCATGGAGTGAGAATAGGTGCTCGTCATTCCTTTGTAAACTGTATTGCGATTCATCTCGGCAAATCCGCCAGAAAAATCCAATCCGTAAATGCCTGTGTGGATGTCAAGTTTCTCTGATGGTTTTGCTTTTGACGCTCCACTTTCCAATTTCCTTCGTTTCCTTTCAGGTTGTCAACAAACTTGTACTCGTATGGTTGCCACTGCTCTCAGAACTCCATTAGATTTGCTCACTTTTCTATACCCCTTGTCAAGAGCAGAGGAATTGATTTTATGTTCACTTTAGTCGTAAACACGTATCTAGGCCCTCATATTCAACAAATATAAGTCCTTATTGTAATGAAACAAGTTGACCTGAACGTAGGTTTTATTCAGCAAAATTCATCTCGATATAAAACGAAAAGTGATTTCCACGAACGCTATGAATGAACATCTGAATGCTATGACAACAATAATAATAGAACTGAAGTTGTAATATTATAACATTTACCCCCTCTTCATTTGGTAACGAAATCTGCAAGATAACTGGGAGGCCTCCTGATTCTTTCGCTTCTTCGAATATTGTGAAGATCTTCTGGGCCATTGTTCTGTTCAAGGCATGACGTCTCTTCAGCTGGAAGTAAGGGCTCCTGGGTATGATTGTCTGCAGGACTTGGAAAAAGGTTGCTGGAATCCTCTGTTAGTGAAGGAAGATCTGGCTGGTTGTCCTCGCTCGTATTTAAGGGTACCCTTTGATACGATTTTCCCACGGGGTCAAATGCTGAGTGGACACAGTAGTTTCCCGTCCATCGGGTAATCGAATGTGGGCATATTGTGAGTTAGCCTCCATCAGATCAACCTCGTCAACTAACGGTTCATACTTATTGGTACGGACCTGTCTTCTAAGCAAAACTTTACCGGGTTCCAAGAGCCATGAAGGTAGTGTTTCGCCACTTGATTTCACATGGGGTGTGAGGTTTGTTGCCGTACACAGAAGGGTGAAGTAAAGTTGTGATATATTATTCCTCTTCTTTATAAACACTCATAAGACTTCGTTATTAGGTTGAACATTTTTATTCTTATACTCTGAACTTTTTAATCTTAGTCGTGAAAACACAATGACAACCAATTTATATAATCACATGAAAATTAATTTAGGGCCAAAATTATCGCAAGAAGAAATTAAACCTTAAAATTTGAGTATTAAATTTTGATGCCGAAAATTATTTGAATATATTGAAGTACTTATCGCTTTCGCGACACTCCAGCGCAAGGAAGTGTCCTCAAGTCGCTTGTTGAAAAATGTGGAAAGGTTCCCTTTTTTCGCCTCTTCCAATCCAGATGATGGTTTTTCTGCATTTTTATCAAATTTTGAGTTTCTCTCATCTTTTGTTTTTCTTCGTTGACCCTCCACCTGCCGAAAACACACCTGGCTTTCCCGGAATATGAAGACTGAATATAAGGTCCTCCAACGTTAATGATGATTGTGATTTTTACACCCTTTGTGAAAGCTTTCTTTTTTGGCGTTGCCTGCAACTTCGTTCGTGATGTTTCCATTGCTATCCTTGTTGTTGTAGCTGAAGCTGTACTGTGAACCAATTTGTCACTCAAACTTTCAATATTTTGTTTCGTGGTGTTAATTTCCTGAAATGTGTTATTAGAACTATGTTTTGTGTGTAGGGTTCCCATGTTTTGCATTTTGGAAATTGAAGTGTTACTGGAAAATCCAGTTTCGATAGAAACACCTCTTGTGGCTCCTAATTTCATCGATTGTTTTAACTTATTTGTACACCCTTGCGATGGCTTTTTCGACTCAGCTTGTCTTGAAAATAGTGTTTCTTCGTCGAACAGTGCTGACAAGTCTCCCTTTTCACTCCGCAAGTCCAAGCCATAACACTCTTCCCGCTAACGTTGATGTTCTAATAACATTTTCACTTGAAGTTCTTCTTTTTTGCGCTCTATTTCTGCTCTCTTCCTCTTGAGAAATTTTCGTTTGATGGTTTGGTCATAATCTTGGTTGTTTGGTTTCAAACGTTCGTTGTCTATTCACTTTCGTACTGATTTACCATTTTTTTTCGAGAAATTCGATGCTCTTGAATCGTATTTGGATTTCTAGTTTGTATATATTCATCGCTGTTTCTCCCTGTTTCTCTCCAGTTCGTTTTTTGTTATTCTCACCTTCTTCGTAGCCGTGAATCGAACCACGCTCTATCTACCACTGAAGTAAAGTTGTGATATATTATTCCTCTTCTTTATAAACACTCATAAGACTTCGTTATAGGTTGAACATTTTTATTCTTATACTCTGAACTTTTCAATCTTAGTCGTGAAAACACAATGACAACCAATTTATATAATCACATGAAAATCATTTAGGGCCAAAATTATCGCAAGAAGAAATTAAACCTTAAAATTTGAGTATTAAATTTTGATGTCAAAAATTATTTGAATATATTGAAGTATCGCTTTCGCGACAAAGGGACCGAACGGAATGCAAGGCTTGTTGAAGAACCTCTTCCCAATCCTCAGTTCTTAAATTGTACGTATGTAATACGTACAATGCCAGCTGTATACTTTTCCACAGAATACCGTTGTACCTCTCTACCTGTCCGTTTCCTTGAGGATGGTAGGGAGTCGTCCTGCTAGAAGCAATTCCATTGGAATTTAGGAAGGTTTTGAATTCTTTCGACATAAAGGACGCTCCTCTGTCGGAATGGACATTACATGGAATACCAAATATAGAAAATATTTGTTTCAAACTGTGTATGAGTGTTGAAGAGCTCAAGTCCTTGCAAGGAATCGCGAATGGAAATTGAGAATACTCGTCTATCACAGTCAAAATGTATGGTCTTCCACTTCGTGACGGTAAGGAGCCTTTGAAATCTAAATTCAGCCTTTCAAATGGTTTTGTAGCCTTGATTAAATGAGCTGTAAGATCCCCTTGGAAATAGCGTGGTTTCAGTTGAGAGCATGTATTGCATCGTATGTATTGCATGCTGCAATATTGTACTGTTGTGTCTCCATCGAGGGATTCAGGATCTGTTTGTGCGGGATATGTTACTGTCTGAATGGTGGAATTAAATTCTCCGCATTTGATTTAATGCAGAATGTCGACATGGTAGTCAACACCGCGGAAGCCCTCCGTCGAAGGGTTAATTTGAACGTGGAAGACTCTCTGGAGAATGTGCCAATTTTCTGAGAGGACGTGCCAGGAATTCGAGTGTTCCTAATGAATCGCACGCGATACGAATCTTTCGTGAGGGGAACAGAAATTTAATCACTGAGGGCTTGAAGGTACTTTGATTGTGGAAGTGTATTCTGCTCTCCATTACAGCTCGAGTGAGTGGAAGTAATAAACCACAGTGGGGTCGTATGAAACAGCTCGCAAACTTCCTTCATTCATTTTTATAGAGAAGAGCCGGTACTTATTGAGGCTATTCTTTCTACTTTCATCCCGCGTGGTGCCCTCCATTGTGTCGATGTATCTCTCTCATTGTATGAACTGACTTCCAAGCTTTCATCCACAATTTTTCATCTGTACTTCGTTCCCTCATAATCTACTTCCGATACGGCGTAGGTGGCGTCAGGTGGGAATATTCGTCAGGCAAACACCTTGACCAGTCTTAGAGGAATAACCTATCATGAAAAACGCAGCAAATTATTACACAACGGTTCTTTTTTTAATATATCAAGCGCCAGCAAAGAAAGCAGATTGCCATTGTCAGTACCTTCCAATCATGTTTTCGCTTCATAATCGAGTTTATTTAGATGAAATAAACGCTTCACACTTCATTCAATGAAATAAAGAATTCCTTCATTAAACTTGATTACTGATTGCTAAGGAAGCGTAACCCATGGCTCATCTTTCAATTTTCTCTGCTTTCAAGGTCACGAAACAGCTAGTCGATTGTTTGCCTTTGCTTATGCTATTATATTGGAGGTATAGGAATTCTACGCTATTCCTACTTACCCGCCGATCGTCTTTTCTCATCCAAAACAGTCTCGCAAAATTAATATTTTTGAACTGCTTGCCTTGCATCGCCGATCCCCGCGCTAGTTCACATACCATCGTAGTTACCAATCGATCGTAGTTACAATCTCTACAACCCTCTGGTGTGTTTTGGGCTAGTATTCTAGGAAAAATACGTACCTACTTATCCCATATACAGGGTGTCCCATGTTAAGCACCGTAAAACTTCGGGAGTCGATTCTACAACTAATTTTAGTAAGAAAGTGTCTCTTAGCGATTTTTCGTTAGACGCTTAATTTCCGAGTTATTTCAATTTCAAGATTTTTTCGTGTTTTCGACCTTAAGCCAGAAAAATTACCATAACTCGCTTAATCTACGAGCAATTCAAAATCTAATTACACCGTTGGATAGGGCGTTAAATTTACCATCTTTTAGTAGTAATACAAATATTTTTGTAAGGTCCTGAAGGGTGAAAAATCAACTCGTAAAGTCATTTTGTAAAATTGTCAAAATTTCCTACTTTTTTTTTTGATTGTTAAGGTTTTACTTCCACATGATTTTTCACGTACCTCTACGTCAAAAACTGTGCAAAGATCTCAGCTTTCTAATGGTATAATTTGTTTTAATTTTACTCCGCTAATTAGGGGTGAAAAATACGTTTGAATGCTAAAAAACGTGGTTGCGCTCATGGAAATCAAGGTTTTCTGGTTCGTTGGGCCTCGGGCAGGTTCGACGAATTAGGGGTGGAATTCCACGTCATTTTCAACGCTATTAGACTGATTCCATCACTGTTGGTATGTGAAAGCTCAGTATTGAATTTTGGTAGGTCCGAAACTTTTTTTTTTTTTTTTTTTTTCTAATTTACTTGGTATTTATGCACGAATTGAATGTTCAATGCTCGATTGTATGAAAAAAGAGATATCTCATAAAGAATAGCGTTTAGATGTTGAATAAAAAATAAAAATAAATAATGATATTTTAGAGAAAATAAAAATGATATTTATGAACAAAAATAATCTTTATGTTCATCGGAGTACGTTATTGACTAAACGTGAATGATATAATAAATTATCCTCAACTCCGTCTTTGATTTCGTTTGTCATTCGTCCGGATACCTGTGAACACAAAGCAAAGTTTTTAACTGCCAAGTAGAAAATAATTGAGGAATGTCAAAATTTGAACCAGTGGTCATCATATTACCGATTTAGAGTAAGTGCTCAATGTGATCTCCTCCTTCTTCAGTACATAATGTGCATCGTCTCCTAACAGCTCATTCTTCAATTATTTTCTACTTGGCTGTAAAAAACTTTGCTTTGTGTTTACAGGTATCCAGACAAATGACAAACGAAGTCAAGACGGAGTAGAGGATAATTTATTATCTCATTTATGTTTAGTCAATAACGTACCTACTTCGATGAACATAAAGATTATTTTTGTTCATAAATATCATTTTTTCTTTCTCTAAAATATCATTATTCATTTTTATTTTTATTCCACATCTACACGCTATTCTTTATGAGATATTTCTTTTTTCATACAATCGAGAAAGTTCGAGAATTGAACATTCAATTCATGCATAAATACCAAGTAAATTAAAAAAAAAAAAAAAAAAAAAAAAAAAGGTTCGGACCTACTAAAATTCAATACTGAGCTTTCACATGCCAACGGTGATGGAATCAGTCTAATAGCGTTGAAAATGACGTGGAATAAGGTGTGCGCCTAGGTCGGAAAAACTGTTTATTGTTATTTTTAATCTAAGGTAGACCTCATTCTGAGAATTTTGGTACCAACCGCGCCCTTCTAGCGTGTGTAAATCTTTTCCTATGAATTTTCAAAGTTTCGACCGTTTATGACGTCACAGTGGGCTGGGGGGGTCCCGCCCAGGCGAGAGGGGCGCGTGACGTCATAAACGGTCGAAACTTTGAAAAATCATAGAAACCGATCTACTCACGCTAGAAGGTCGCGGTTGGTGCCAAAATTCTCAAAATGTAGTCTACTTTCGATTAGAAATCTAAAAAAAATCAAGGCGCACCCCCCATTCCTCGAACCTGCCCGAGGCCCAACGAACCAGAAAACCTTGATTTCCATGAGCGCAACCACGTTTTTTAGCATTCAAACGTATTTTTCACCACTAATTAGCGGAGTAAAATTAAATCAAATTATACCATTAAAAAGCTGAGATCTTTGCGCAGTTTTGACGTAGAGGTACGTGAAAAATCATGTGGAAGTAAAACCTTAACAATCAAAAGAAAAAGTAGGAAATTTTGACAATTTTACAAAAATGACTTTACGAGTTGATTTTTCACCCATTACGACCTTACAAAAATATCTGTATTACCACTAGAAAGATGGTAAATTTAACGCCCTATCCAACGGTGTAATTAGATTTTGAATTGCTCGTGAATTAAGCGAGTTATGGTAATATTATGGCTTAAGGTCGAAAACACGAAAATAATCTTAAAATTGAAATAACTCGGAAACTAAGCGTCTAACGAAAATTTGCTAGGAGACACTTTCTTACTAAAATTAGTTGTAGAATAGACTCCCGAAGTTTTTCGGTGTTTAACATGGGACACCCTGTATATTATGTATGGAATATTCTTATATTCTCCTATTTCATTTAACTTCCTTGGTTATCATGAAATAGTCCCTAAATTTTTTTAAAACTTTCCAAAATCGGCTAAATATTACTTTCAAAAAATGGAAATGTAGGAGAATCTCAACAAAACTTAATTTGTTCATTTTGCATATTTTTAGTAGGACAACCAGTGTTTGCTATGTTTGCCTGGAGGAGACGCCACTGAGCTCAACGCTTTACACATGATTGTTTCACATTACTTCCTGACATATCGAACTTTCCAGATTCATAGGTGACTAATTATGACTAGTTTCGTTTTGAAAACCCATAATATTCTTATAGTTTCACGTTCCAGTTGTAAAGTAGTACCTACGAATAAAATCACTCGCGATAAGATTGTGGAAAACCATTTGAATAAAAACGGAGTTGGGAAGAACGTTGTCTATTTCCACGAAAATAACGAGTTACAAGTTATTAAAAAGTTAAATCGATTTCGACGGTTAGGTCATCATCAGTTATTGTTTGTTACTGATGTTGACCTAACAGTCGAAATCGATTCAACTTTTTAATAACTTGTAACTCGTTATTTTCGTGGAAATAGACAACGTTTTTCCCAACCCCGTTTTTGGTTTATTATTTTCAATAATAAGCCTTTGGAAGCGAGCAAAAAAAAAGTTTAACCCCCCTCAAAATTTGATTTTTACGTTTCAAGGTACGTAGAATCCGAAAATCCAATAAAAAAATTTCCGTCCGTCCGCCGTACGCGGCACTTTTCTTAGCGACCGATTTGGTTCAAATTTGGTATGTAGGCTCCATTTGGGGTCTAGTTGTGCCGCGAAGCTTTTGGTTGATGTAGGTCACTTCTAAGGGGTGAAAATTAAGGGTTGAAATTTTCAAGAGTGCCCTAGCTCGAAAACTCTCGGAATAAAGGTATCGTTTTTTCACCAATTTTGAATAGTATTGAATTTTAAAAAATTTTTGAGACCATCCGGAGCTCTGTAGGACAAACTGTTCGCTCCCTACGAGTACTTAAGGGTTTTCCTTCGATAAAACAGAATCATGAGTTTGAATCGCAAGAGAGGTCTAATCTCCGTTCAAATTTTATCGGACTGAAATGCAATCGATGTTCATTTCTTCGATTTGTATACAGTTTTGCCTTCTGCATAACCAGTAATCAAATTTCCATATGAAGCTTCCATTTTTCGAATCGAGTGTGAAGCGTTTAGTTCCTTCTTTCTAATAAACTTGATTGTGAAGGTGTGAAGCCAGTATGGTGTGGTAGGTAGTACCTATCAATAGTAAGGAAGGTAAATAAAGTTGGTAGGTAAAAAACGCTGCAAATCATTGCTCAAAGGTTTATTATTTTCTGTATAGATCACCCTTCTGTATAGATCACTGGTTCTCCATCAATAGCACCTACCACCATCTGTATTCTCCCTTGAACTTCCCTCTTAAATTTCAGCTTCCTGCGTTCAATAGGATTGAAAATGGCTTCGGAGCTCACTCAGCTGATCAGTGCTCTTCCAGGCGTCTTCAGCATTCGAGGAGATCTTCTTCATTCTTCAGAGCACTGATCAGCTGAGTGAGCTCCGAAGCCATTTTCAATCCTATTGAACGCAGGAAGCTGAAATTTAAGAGGGAAGGTCAAGGGAGAATACAGATGGTGGTAGGTGCTATTGATGGAGAACCAGTGATCTATACAGAAGGGTGATCTATACAGAAAATAATAAACCTTTGAGCAATGATTTGCTGCGTTTTTTCTGGCAATTATTGTTCGATTTTGATGATTCTGGCGGCAATATTTCAGTTTTTCAATTCTCTAGGGCACTAATGAGTTTCTAAAATCCTTTAAAATTTCCAATTCAAGTACAATGTTTTAACTTCTTGCCCCTTCGATTTGGCTAAATACTGACCTGGAACGAGGAACGAACGGCGACCGACTGAGACCCCCTTAATGGTATTACATAAATTGGCAGCCTCCACTCCGCCCCGCTAACCAATAATAATTGGACTGTCAGAATGGCTTCCCTTCGGGAAACAGAGTATTGACATGTTGGGACAGGACGGTGCCCCCCCCCCCCCCTCTTCACCATCCATCTCATTGAAGAAGAAAGAGGCCACGGGGTTTTCCCCAAACTGGGTCAACCCTCAGTTCGAAGATCCCTCGCTTGGGAGGGCCACAGTCGTCCCGTTTCATGCCCCTCAAACCAACCCTCCCCGAAGATCTCTCCGCCTAACGATTATTCCAGACCTACAGCATTGATTGTGCATGTGAACTGGGAATATACGCCCCCTGCCATTACTTTTTGACCTGTTGTTCTTCCAGAAGATTCCGCCACTGCCTGGTTCCTCCACAGCAGTTTGGGATCACTTCAAGGTATATAAAATCTCATTGTCGCCAATTATTTCCTTCCTGGTCCACGGACCCCAGGAGAGCGCTCTCCGTTTCTCAGTGGGGTAGCCCGGGGTTTGTTGTGACCTTGAACATTATCCTTGGCCACTTTTGCCTCTCTCTTTCCCTCAGCCATAAATCTCAATTTCATTGCACATTTTCACTTTCCAGCTCCACCACGTGAGGTTTGATTTCAAAATCGGTCAACGAATTTCGTTTACAACCACGATTTTTATTGATCGATCTCTTTCAACATAACTTGAAACTTTTATCAGTCAATTATTGATCAATTGGTTGCTGCTACTGTAATAAAATCAGCACTGGAGCTGTAGACCATTCAAGTCCGATAATTATTCGAATGATTTTTGACATTTTCATGTCTGCTTTGGCACATAAACTGAAAAATCGTCACGAAAACTAAGCAAATCTTGCTCACGATACCAATAAATAAAATAGACTCACTGTGTTGCGTAGAGAACAATCAACTGTTTTCTTATTTTGATGCTTGGGTACATGAACTAACAACCTTACTTCACTACCTTGTTGTGTAGTGGTTGACATGAAAATGTCCCAATGTGTTGCAGGATCGTATGCAAGTTTTCATTTTGCATTCGGAGATAAATATTAATGTTGCATAATACCTGTATGACGAAGAAAAAACGCTGCAAATCATTGCTCAAAGGTTCATTATTTTCTGTATAGATCACCCTTCTGTATAGATGTCTGGTTCTCCATCAATAGCACCTACCACCATCTGTATTCTCCCTTGACCTTCCCTCTCAAATTTCAGCTTCCTGCGTTCAATAGGATTGAAAATGGCTTCGAAGCTCACTCAGCTGATCAGTGCTCTGAGGAGTGAATAAGATTTCCTTGAAAGCTAGAGACGCCTGGAAGAGCACTTCCATTCAGTAGGATTGAAAATGGCTTTGGAGCTCACTCAGCTGATCAGTGATCTGAGGAGTGAATAAGATTTCCTTGATTGCTGGAGACGCCTGGAAGAGCACTTCCATTCAGTAGGATTGAAAATGGCTTCGGAGCTCACTCAGCTGATCAGTGATCTGAAGAGTGAAGAAGATCTCCTCGAAAGCTAGAGACGCCTGGAAGAGCACTTCCATTCAGTAGGATTGAAAATGGCTTTGGAGCTCACTCAGCTGATCAGTGATCTGAGGAGTGAATAAGATTTCCTTGATTGCTGAAGACGCCTGGAAGAGCACTTCCATTCTATAGGATTGAAAATGGCTTTGGAGCTCACTCAGCTGATCAGTGATTTGAGGAGTGAAGAAGATCTCCTCGAATGCTGGAGACGCCTGGAAGAGCACTTCCATTCAATAGGAATGAAAATGGCTTCGGAGCTCACTCAGCTGATCAGTGATCTGAAGAGTGAAGAAGCCTTTGAGCAATGATTTGCAGCGTTTTTTACCCACCAACATGTTTTTTACCTACCAACTTTTTTTTACCTACCAGCTAGGTACTACCTACCACACCATACTGGCTTCACACCTTCACAATCAAGTTTATTAGAAAGAACTAAACGCTTCACACTCGATTGGAAAAATAGAAAGCTTCATTTGGAAATTTGATTACTGGTTACGCAGAAGGCAAAACTGTATACAAATCGAAGAAATGAACAGCGATCGCATTTTAGTCCGATAAAATTTGAATGGAGATTAGACCTCTTTTGCGATTCACACTCATGATTCTGTTTTATCGAAGGAAAACCTTCAAGTACTCGTAGGGACCGAACGGTTTGTCCTACAGAGCTCCGGGTGGTCTCAAAAATTTTTAAAAATTCAATACTATTTAAAATTGGTGAAAAAACGATACCTTTATTTCGAGAGTTTTTGAGCTAGGGCACTCTTGAAAATTACAACCCATAATTTTCACCCCTTAGAAGTGACCTACCAAAAGCTTCGCGGCACAACTAGACCCCAAATGGAGCCCATATACCAAATTTGAACCAAGTCGGTCCAGTGTTGCTAGGAAAAGTGCCGCGTACGGCGGACGGACGGAAATTTTTTTATTCGATTTTCGTATTCTACGTAGGGTAAAAGCACCAATTGTTGACACTATTAGAAAGAAAAATCATTCAATTCTGCGTTCCACAAAAGGGTTCAAGAAAATGAAATTTTCAAGTAGTTATTATGAATTATGAGTTCCTTGTGAACAGTTTGCACGTATTAGACTTACCAAAATATTTTTCTATATTATCATAAACGAATTTTTTCTAACATGGTTTTTTGCCCCCAATGTTGACACATTTGTCTTCGAAAATTCCATTTGTTGACATCTGCAGTTCCTAATGTTGACACCAATTTAAATATTGACTCATCGCTTTCCTGAAGTTATTGCTCAAGGTAAATGAACAAGAGAGATTCGAAATAGGTTACAATATATTTCAAGAAGATACCTAATTACCTAGGAACAAGAACATACTTAATTAAAGAGCTACAAGAACGGAAACAGGGAACACAAATTTATCGGGATTGGCCCCATAAGATTTGGGCTTGGGCAGTTTGTATTTGACGTTATTGACCGGTAGGAGATGATTCCCGTCGCACGAACGCTTAAAAACATCCTCAGTCTGTTGCAGGGAAGAAGTGGTGTTACTTCCGCAGCATCTTCAGAACCAACGTTGTCAACCAGGCAAACGCATTCCGTCTCACGTTTTTTGTTAGGCAACACAGCCACAACCATGTCTCCTTCATTTATTCGTCCAACTTCTTCCTCGACATGGCACAACGTCCTACTTCTTCCACGGTGGTGGTTTTCTCAGCAACACAGCGTTGTGGACTTAGTTTTGCCTGGTCGATTTCACTGTTTGAAGGTCCACTTTGTTTGCTGTCCCCTGCTGGTAAGGATATCGGTTCATCTTCTTTCAGCGATTCCTCCACTGGCTCCACTTCATTTGACAATTCCTCTTCCCTTCCTCCAATTACGGTATTCTGCTGGGCAACATCGCTGTCTTCATCTATGTCCCTAAAAATCTCAAATACATCTATGTCGTCCTCGGTGGCAATCGATGGGGCCCACTCCTCTGATTCACTTGAACTCTCTGATAGTGACGAGGAACCTACGCTCCTTTTACTTTTCTTGATCGGTCGCGACTTCTTAACTTTCAGCTCTTCTTTCTTCTTCTTCATTTCTTCTTTCTGGCGCTTCATGTCTTCTTTTGGTGTATTTGATAAAATATAGTTTTCTTTGCAAGTAGAAAAAAAAGTTGATGTCAACATTAGGAACTGAATGTCAACATTGGGATCAGACGGTGTCAACTTAAGGTTCCGCCACGTTAAATTGAAAAAGTCGATAGTCGTGATACACTACACAATTATTCAAATCCAAATATCACCTTAGCAACCAAATCAACAGTTTCCCCTAATGTTGACACAGGTGTCAACATTAGGACACAAACTATTTCATGAGACCCTAATGATGACACCGAATTTAACCATGTTTTCCTATTGAAATTTGGGGTTTTAATGCTTACACATTCTTTCTTATGTTATACACGAAGCAGACGATGTGAAATGGTAATTTTACTCACAAAATTTTACTTCAAAAGAATAAATTTGTTGACCTACCTCACTAACTTGCGGCAGAAGGATGGCGTCGCTGGAGTTACTGATACAGCTGTCATCAGCTTCAATTTCAGCCAGCCAAGTTATATCGGATATTATAACTAGTGGAGCCGGCCAACATCAATAACTACATTCTTATCAACAGAATGACGCTAATTTCGAGTACCTACAGTGACCCAATAGCTTATTTTTACATTTTAAAATTGAAGTGTCAACATTAGGAATAGTGTCAACAATTGGTGCTTTTACCCTAGTACCTTGAAACGTAAAACATCAAATGTTGAGGGGGGTTAAATTTTTTTTTCTTGCTCGATTCCAAAGGCTTATTATTGAAAATAATAAACCAAAAACGTCAAATTATACTCACACACTTAATTAATTATCTAAATTTATTTCAGAGCTGTCATAACCGAGTAGGTACCTACAAGTATACCCTCAACAGAAAAGTGAATTTTGGGGCTTTCCAATGTAATCAATTAATTATTGAATCCCAAATTTAACAAGTAGGTTAGTATATAGGCAAATCCCTCATTCACAACTCGACCGTGAATTTAATTCATGTTACCTAATATAGTTGAAATACGAACTCGAACATTCATGTAACTAATGTAGTAATACGCTTAATATTTGACAGTGACCAGCGAAAATTAAAAAAAAATGTTCTTTGAAACACGAATAAAATAAATCATGAATTAAAAGAGGGTTCAATTGTTAAGGAATTATTTATGATCAAGAATGTTGTGTTTCGGAGCAAGACTAAAATCATACAAAACTTGGAAATTGCACTAGAAAATTCGTGATTCGCTTTCGAAGATTGCTTTCAGATTGTCGATGTAACTCACAAGTCATCGATACAATTTATGCAAGTGACAAATTGATGGATGAAAATATCATGCAGGTCCAACTATTCTATTTTTGCTTTTCTTGATATCGATGAGGTTCGTATGACCTTCTCGGGCTGACAAATTAAGTTTGGAAATACAGGGTGTCTTCACTTAATGGGCATAACTTCAGGGTTCGATTCGTGTGTTTTAGAAGAAATTCGAGTGTTTTACGCGGTGTATGGTCTCCCTCAATCTTGACGAGTTTGGTGTCATTTCCTACGAAATTTTTTACGCTAAATCCAGTGATGATACTTTCGAATAATTCTGACTGTTAGAAAGTGGATTTTTCGAAGAAAACCTTCGTACATAAAATACGCATTATTCGTAGATATGGTAGTGAGCATGAAGTAACACTTTTCTACTCAATAAAAACATCAAATTTCTAGCTGATTGATCTTTTGATGTTTGATCAATCAGCTAGAAAGAATTGGGTTTCACACTAGGTAGCTTGGAAATGTAACGCTCTTTCCAACGATATCCTTACATTTGAATTTACTTGGTAAATAACAGGAGTTATGACAATTTTTATGACTTAAGGTCGGAAATGCAAAAAGAAAAACTTTGATGTGTAAAAAAAGGCATTTTGAGTGGGTTAAGAAAAACGCTGCAAATCATTGCTCAAAGGTTTATTATTTTCTGTATAGATCACCCTTCTGTATAGATCACTGGTTCTCCATCAATAGCACCTACCACCATCTGTATTCTCCCTTGACCTTCCCTCTCAAATTTCAGCTTCCTGCGTTCAATAGGATTGAAAATGGCTTCGGAGCTCACTCAGCTGATCAGTGATCTGAGGAGTGAAGATCTCCTCGAATGCTGAAGATGTCTGGAAGAGCACTTCCATTCAATAGGATTGAAAATGGTTTCGGAGCTCACTCAGCTGATCAGTGATCTGAGGAGTGAAGATCTCCTCGAATGCTGAAGACGTCTGGAAGAGCACTTCCATTCAATAGGATTGAAAATGGCTTCGGAGCTCACTCAGCTGATCAGTGATCTGAGGAGCGAAGAAGATTTCCTCGAATGCTGGAGACGCCTGGAAGAGCACTTCCATTCAATAGGATTAAAAATGGCTTCGGAGCTCACTCAGCTGATCAGTGATCTGAAGAGTGAAGAAGCCTTTGAGCAATGATTTGCAGCGTTTTTTACCCACCAACATTTTTTTTACCTACCAACTTTTTTTACCTACCAGGTAGGTACTACCTACCACACCATACTGGCTTCACACCTTCACAATCAAGTTTATTAGAAAGAACTAAACGCTTCACACTCGATTGGAAAAATAGAAAGCTTCATATGGAAATTTGATTACTGGTTACGCAGAAGGCAAAACTGTATACAAATCGAAGAAATGAACAGCGATCCCATTTTAGTCCGATAAAATTTGAATGGAGATTAGACCTCTTTTGCGATTCACACTCATGATTCTGTTTTATCGAAGGAAACCAAGTACACGTAGGGACCGAACGGTTTGTCCTACAGAGCTCCGGGTGGTCTCAAAAATTTTTAAAAATTCAATACTATTTAAAATTGGTGAAAAAACGATACCTTTATTTCGAGAGTTTTCGAGCTAGGGCACTCTTGAAAATTTCAACCCTTAATTTTCACCTCTTAGAAGTGACCTACATCAACCAAAAGCTTCGCGGCACAACTAGACCCCAAATGGAGCCCATATACCAAATTTGAACCAAATCGGTCCAGTGTTGCTAAGAAAAGTGCCGCGTACGGCGGACGGACGGAAATTTTTTTATTCGATTTTCGTATTCTACGTACCTTGAAACGTAAAACATCAAATTTTGAGGGGGGGTTAAAATTTTTTTTTTCTTGCTCGATTCCAAAGGCTTATTATTGAAAATAGTAAACCAAAATTGCTAAGAGACATTTTTTGTTGGAAATATTGTGTAGAATCGAACCCCGAAGTTATGACCATCTTGAGTGTAGACACCCTGTAGATTTGTTGAAGACATTCTTATCGTTGCGATTTACACCCTGACTCACCAAATCGTTGAAAGAAATAATTAAACCACAGTTCAGGAACAATTCCTATTCATATAATTTCAAGTTAAAGTGTTTCAAATTCAGTAACTAACAAATCATCATCATACGACTTACAACAATCATAACAATATATTGGAGTAAACTCCAACACTTATTATGATTGTTTCAAAATTTATATAATCAAGAAAATCTTGACATTTATCAATGTAAACCATGAAAATTCGTTGAATTCATTTGTTTTGAATTACCTACTGAAACGGTAGTAAACCGAAAACGTAAAACGGAATTCTTTTATCAGGTTTGTTTGTTTATGGATGGACGGATGCTCTATTTAGGTTGCCAAGGAATTCCGTGATAGGCAATAACGAGAGGGGGGAGTCCCATTAGTTTGTTCCTTTACTTATTACTCTACAAGGAAATCCGGATTGCAGAGCTCTCTGACGGGGGAGCAACGAACCAATGCTGCTCAAGACGACAAAATGTCCTGCTCTCTGGTTGGTCAATCTCACGTGCCTGCCTCCCTCGAATGACGTCACCCTCCCCAGAAATGGTGCAAAGGAAAGTGATGCTCCAAACGGGTGTGATTGGTCAGAAAAGAGGGAGCTCCCGCCAGTTTTCGCGCGTAGATTCAACTAGCACAGTACCTACGATCGAGTCTTCTGTCACTAGCCAACTTACTCTTGAAACGAAGAGGAACGAACTTTGAATTTTCTTTTCTTTTTTAATTGGCTGGGGGTGCACATGCGCCTATGCTCCTATCAGTAGCCGCCCCTGGTTCCTAGCCTTAGGGGGTTTTTAGAGGTGCTGAATCCGATTTTGGGGTCAAAAATAGGAAATTCCGACATGGCGAAATTCCTCATTCTACGTATCTCATTAATTGAGGAGTGAAAATTAAAACTAATAATGTACTTTGTACTAGTAAGTACTCTGTGTTCTCACAAATAAATCCTAAGTTGTATAGCACTAGTTTGATTTATTTTCTCACATATTTTGGTTCTTTTCAGGTAACTTTAGATAGTGGGGGTCCTCGTCATTGTAGTACCTTGATGAAGGGGTCCTTGGAGAAATTTAGTTGGGAACCGCTGCTCCAAAGGAATACTTCCTAGATGGATACTTTAAAAAATAGCTCAACTTTACGGAACAATAATTGAACTGCCCCAAAAACATCGCAAATAATCAGAAAAACCTTATGAATATGCTCATGTTTACTTACCAAAATCTTTTTTTTTTTTTAATTACGCCGTGTTGGTGCGGTATTTTCGGCCATCCGACCTCTCGCAGCCCAGTATAATGGGGTGTGCGCCTTGATTTTTTTTAGATTTTTAATCGAAAGTAGACTACATCCTGAGAATTTTGGCACTAACCGCGACCTTCTAGCGTGAGTAGATCTGTTTCTATAATTTTTCAAAGTTTCGACCGTTTATGACGTCACGCGCCCCTCTCGCCTGGGCGGGACCCCCCAGCCCACTGTGACGTCATAAACGGTCGAAACTTTGAAAATTCAAAGGAAAAGATTTACACACACTAGAAGGTCGCGGTTGGTACCAAAATTCTCAGAATGAGGTCAAGTTTGAATTAAAAATAACAATAAACAGTTTTTCCGACCTAGGCGCACACCCTAATAGGGTGCGGTCCGGTGGTGCTGGTTTTCCCTTGTCTGTGCAGCTCTGACGTCCTGCAGGGCTTCACTGCTCCCAAGGTGGTCTCCGTCCATTTCACCAGTCCCGCACAGTTCGCAGTCCGGTGACTGCTTCACGCCTATCCGGTGAAGATGCTTCTGGAGGAAATCATGGCCCGTCAAGGAGCGGAAGCATGCGACCCCAACTTTCCTAGGGAGATTAGCTGGTATTCGACCGTTTTCATTTGCCAGGGCTTCCCATTTTTTCCCCCTGGCGCGCTCGGCTTGTTCTGTGGCCATAGATCCCAGTATTTTCTTTTCAACTTCTCGTCGAGCAGCATACAGCGTCACCGGGATATTTGGTTGGGGCATCTCTGAGCCTTCCTTTGACAACCGGTCGGCCATCTCATTTCCAATCAGACCACAGTGAGATGGCACCCACTGGATTATAAGCTGGTTCCCTTTATTCAGGATATCATCCCCCAGCCTCCACACTGCACTCACGGACAGACAGGCTGTCACTGGCCTGTTCTGACCTTGTTATCGCATGTATAGCTGCTTGTGAGTCAACCAGGATGACTGTGTCCGGTACTCGCTCCAGTCGAAGACACTCCTCCGAAGCCAACTGTATTGCCTTGACTTCACCATCAAAGTTGGTGGCGACGGCCCCAACTGGTGCTTTCACCTGCAATGCGGAGGAAAATACCCCTGCCCCTGCATCTCTCGTTGCATCTTTTGCGGAGCCATCAGTGTATACTCGCAGCCAGAGGGGGGTGGGGTACCTCTCATTTAGTGTCTCTAGAGCTGTCATTCTTAGCTCAGAGGGGGATGACTGTCCCTTCCTCACCTCCTTGGTTAGGTACAGCCTGCCCTCTTCCTGACGCAGCACAACTAGGTCATTCTCGATGTAGAAGGCTTCCCGAGGACCATAAGAAAATCATAACGAACAGCATTCGTCTGGACATCACCACTTTCAAAACGAACTGAACAAATTATTACCAACTCAGATGTTAAACTAAGGTTTCCCACTTGGAGTGGAGTTATTAGAGTATTTTGCCGGGGAAAGGATCCACAGTCGGTAAAAGGACCGTATCTTTATTTATTAGGGAGAAAGAAACCAACTGTCCAACTATTGGGCCCGTTACCTTACTTTTCTTCAGAGCAAAGTTCCTTGATTATTATTTGCGTAATCAAACGTTTATCTAATGTTTTACTTCCTAAGTTTGAGCGTAATCGAGCACAGTACACGGCACGGGTACACAGTGTAGGGTAGCACAGTGTGGATACGAAGGTTTAAGGGTCTGAATAGATGAAATTCCGAATTTTTGCTGATTTTAATGCGTACTGTTCCCTTGCAATCACTTATGTATGGAATCACATACGTGTATTGTACACCTCTTGTATCATCGCAGTACCCTGTAATATATAACCTGGCTACAGGTATAACCTTTAGAATAGGTGATCACTTTTTGACGCACTTTCATTACAAATTGAGTAGTGTTTGTTACTATCATTGCATAGTGCACAACAATACACAACTTTGAATAATCGCATTGTAGGAACCATTCATCATATAAATTATCATGATAACTTATTTCATCAGTCAACCAATATGATAATTTGGTATCCACTCTCATCCATGTAAATTTATTCAGGAGAGGAGTTGACGAAAACTGATCATATTGCCACCACTTTAGTTGATCTCAAAGGCATCAGGTTATAACCTTGTTTTGATTATAAGCTCTTCGAGTGATTAGATTCTCCACCATCTTGTACTGTCACATATTATTCTTGCAATCATACCTCTGAGCTATTAATTCCTGTTGGTTTCATTGAATTTTGATATTCTAGTCGTTCTTTGTGGGCGCTAATATTGAGTGCTTCTATTTCTCGTGATGATCACTTCGAATGCTTGTGGTTAGGGATGTTAGATTCTTCAAAATGAATCGATTTAAATCAAATCGATCTTTTAGGAAAAAATCTTTGAAAGTCAATACGATTTTTTAAAGTATTGATTTTTTCAAGAATCGATACTTTTTAAGCAGAAGTCGTACTTTAGTAATTACCAAATAAAGCTGGAGCTAAATTTTGATCTCTACGTATAGAAAGTTTACTTAAATTCTTTTAATATGAAAAATACAGGTAGTTGGATTTGAAACTTTGTTTTTTTTTTTGACAATATTGTTGTAAATGATAACCAAATTTCTTTTTCTTCATGAACTGGGGATAAGAGAATGGCGTCATGAATTATCAGGATAGGTTGAGGTGGTGCTTCTCATTTTGTGATCATTAGGTTGTAATAGTCAATGATCTTCACCAGTTTTCCTTCTCCATTGAGGTTGTGTTGGTTGTTGACCTTAATCAGCTAATGAAAAGAATCGAACCGATTTATCGAATTTTTGAATCGATTCTCCGATTTTTCAGGGGAAAAAAATAATATGAAAATATCGATAATTTTTCAAAAGAATCGATACTTTTTGCCTCCCTAATTGTGGTTTACTGCTTACAATTCCTGATCACTTGCAAGGTATCCTTTGTTACGACGGTAGTCGTAGTATTCGATTTTACCGACGGTAGTCGGTAGTATTTGAACTGCTGTACAAAATATTGACAGAGTTTCGATTTAGTTTGCTGGTACGAGCGATACCACACCTGATTCCTTCCGAGTTCTAAGATGTTTTTACGAGGTCAAACTATCGAGGATTTTCAAGAGTCCTAACTTGACCGGCAGTAGTAGCCGGTGAACACTAAAGTATTTAAAGGGCAAAGCAAAGCTTTCGTGAGACCTGTTGAGCCACTAAGAACTCTCCATCTAAACCAACAAAAAGCACTGCACGAACAATAATTCTAAGAAGCTAACTAGTAGACAGAAATTGGGTTAGTTAGGCAAGAAGAAAATCACCTCTGCTCATTTTTGTTTATTATACTGAATAAAATGAATTGGGTGAGGAAATCTTTAAGATCCGGGAGTGGAAATTGGATCTCGTATCATACCCGAGAGAAACGCTCTCACGGGTTAAATGGGATTCAAACCCACTAAATCCTCACCTCCTTATCCCACGTTGAATCTCAGCCTGGAACTGTTCGGCACAGTACCTACTTCAGGCTGAGTCCTGGGAGTCTTCTTAGTTCTCTGCTAGGGGCCGGTCTATGGTTCCCCTTCGCTGCCTCTCCCGTTCTTGAAGGATTTTTTTTTGTTATTTTTTCCACATAATGTGCCACAGTGGTCCAGTTTTTCTCGCTTTCCAGCATCATTCCTATGACCGCCTATGGGGTTGTGTCCTGTGCTGCGAGATGTAACTTCTCCCTTAGGCAGTTCCTCTCCCCTGTCCATCGCATGCATTCAAAGAATGTATGGAATGCGGCATCATCTTTGTTCTCCTGGCAGTTGAGACCTTTTGGGGACCTCACCTTTCCCATCTTATGTAGGTAGGCGTAGAAAGGTCCGTGCCTTGAAAGGAACTGGGTTAGGAAGAAATTTATTTCTCTATACTTCCTCTGTAGTCATGAAGTTCCTCGGTAGTATAGTGATCAGTATCCCCCGCCGGTCACGTGAGAACCTTGAGGACGTTCTAAATGATGCTCGTGATTAGAACAATCTTTCATCCAGGTGACTTGCAAACCATAGTAGGCCCTTAAGATACCAAAAATTCAAGCGTAGACTGCATGTGAGATGTTCGTCAAAAACCTTGTTGAATAGGTTGTGATGACATCAATCTTGTATCCCTGCCTGAATTTCCCAAAGATTAACTTCATCGAATAGGGAGTTTGATAGAGCTGGAGCGAAATGACTCAGAAACCTAGTCTTGTAGCTTTCAACCGTTCAAATGAATATTTTCTGTAGAGTAATTTTCGTATTGAACTACTGAGAAAATACGAAAGCTGCTCCACTAAAACCGGATAAAAAATGTTGGAAGCTGTATGTTTCGAACATAGATTTATCTACCGATTACGCTCGTTGTCATACTCGAAAAAACTGCCGAGAAATGTTTTGGACAATAGGTTATACTCAGTTATGATCAACCTAAAGTGCAAAATATATTGAAAAACATAGACATTTTTAAAGCTGTTATACCCACAGTGCACTTGTCGGTACTTACTCATACCGGAGTGATGTTTGAAACTTATCGCGTCGTTTCCGGTTTTACGGCATTTACGAAGACTTGATCAAAATGATCAAGATGAAAATAGAAGAACAACTCACTATAACTTATCTTCAATACAGCAGACTTAGGTGTGTGTGGAGTAGGGGGTTTCAATTCAATGGTTTGGAAGAGATGAGGCTTGATGAACCATTTGTCTTGTGAACTTCTTATCGGACTGCATCTTAATCACGTCCAGTGGTTTCCAAGATGTTGTGTAAGGTGACTGACTCCAGGTTAGACAGAAAAGAAGTTAGGTTCTCATACCTGGTCTCTCATTCTCTAGGAGGCTGCTTAATTCAACCTCCGGAATTGATAGGGGAGAAGTTGAATTGGTCACCCGGTTGATCTGAATTGGCTGTCAAACTTCCAGCGCTCTAGGATGTGTAGGAGGACAATGAGACGAGCAGTCATCTACTGTGCTGGAGAGCTCTGTTTAAATCCTTGTCATCCTTGTTGGCAGTCTGTACATCATAATTGTGTCAGTTCTGGCCGCAGATCGGAATTTTATCGTCGCCAATTCACTTGCACCATCACATGCCATTTTCATCAATTACTCGTATTCAAAACAACCATCGTCTCCCTCCCCCCCCCGCCTAATAAATATTTTGTTGCATCCGGGATCCTCATTGTTGTCGACACGTGTATCAACTCAATCAGTAGAAATACACGTGTTCAACCCATCACGTGCGAGTCCATTTAAACGACCGGTGAAACATTTCCTCGGTGGGCGACACGATCGATCTGCTTCGAGGTAGAGTCCTCTTCTGGGACGGTCGCCCCTCGCTAATGCTCTATTCAGTAATTTCCTTCTACCGTTGCGACAGTAAACGTCTCCGTTCTTCCGTCTTGTTTATCAGGTGCCATCCGGTTGGTTTCATTTGCTGAGATGAAAAACAAAGTAACTGGAAGGAGGTTACCTTTTTTCCAACATCACTTCCATCCTCCGACCACATCCATGCCCACCCAAAAATTAGTTTCGGCAAGAAAGAATTCCGGAATTATGTTTTTCACTGTACCTGAGTTTTTCGGGGTGCTGAGTCGTAATTTAACATTTATCTTATCGGTTATGGATTGTCCTTAAATGAAGAATAAATTACGATGGTTTCAAGGTATCACATGGGTTTTTGTATCCATCGATGAGGTGGAGATGAGAATAAATTGACAGACATCATATCGATACCTTAAAGCACAAAGGCTATGTCCATCCATCTTCCACATTTTTCTTTTTTTTTAATTTGAGGAAAACTCAAATTTAACAGAAATATTACTGACTTTCTTGACGATAATACCTTGAAAATTATTGGAGAAATTAAAATGTTTAGTGAAATAAGCCATTGTTTTAGGAATTGTGCATTATTGATCATTTCTTTTGCGTGTTTCTCAAAACTCCGTTTTTGGACATAGCGCCTTTATGCTTTAAGGTATCGATATTATGATATTTTCATCTGACTTCTGGTGGTTCCCAGCAAGAAGCTTTATCGTTCATGGTGCTAATATCTTGTCAGTCATTTTCAGCGCTTTTTGATGATGAGTGACAAATTCAGTTTTATAGTTCATTCAGCTGATAGGGCTTCCTCCTTCATTTTCATTAGTCCCAATGATGCTATTCCGATTACAGAGCTCTATGGTTAGCAGGAGTGAAATGGAAGTGGATTCGTCCATTGTGAGAGGTGGTTTCGAATCTTCTTCCCGACATCAATGGTCATGATTATCATTCTTGGCTTTTTCGAGGAGAATTTTATTTTCATGTCAAATTCTTTTTTTTGCTTCCGAGTCTACCAAGGGAGCGGAAGCTTTGTTTTCACTTTTCAAGGACGAAAAAAAAAAGTTCTCCAAAATCAAAATTTCCACTCGCGTTTTGCGTTTTAGACCTTTCTGAACAATTTTGGTTCCGTGTCTGTCTGTCTGTCTGTGTGTCTGTCTGTCTGTGTGTCTGTCATGAATTCCTTGTAACGCGCATAACTATACGAAGTTATTGTCCGATTTCTATGAAATTTTCAGGGATTGTGCGGGTTGGTGTGTAGACGGTCCCCTATAAAAATCATCATCCCCGGACTGATAGAAGCGACTGCGCATGCGCAAACGTGAATTCCTTGTAACAGCCATAACTTCTACATTTTTCATCCGATTTCAATGAAATTTTCAGGGATGTTATAGACTAGTATTTAGATGGTCGCCTATGAAAATAATCACCTTAGGACTGATAGTAGCCACTGAGCATGCGCAAACGTGAATTCCTTGTAACGGCCATAACTTCCACATTTTTCATCCGATTTCAATGAAATTTTCAGGGATGTTATAGACTAGTATTTAGATGGTCCCCTATGAAAATCATCACCTTAGGACTGATAGTAGCCACTGAGCATGCGCAAACGTGAATTCCTTGTAACGGCCATAACTTCCACATTTTCCACCCGATTTCGATGAAATTTTCAGGGATTATGTGGATTAGGTTGTAGATAGTCCCCTATGAAAATCATCATCCCCGGACTGATAGAAGCGACTGCGCATGCGCAAACGTGAATTCCTTGTAACAGCCGTAACTTCAACTGTCCCTCAGGGGTCGCGGGTTCGAATCCCAGCCGAGGCTAAGTATTTTTTTAATCCAATCACATACGCCTACTCACTTAATTTTTCATCCGAATTTGATGAAATTTTCTAGGATTGTCCAGATTAGCGTGTAGATGGTCCCCTATGAGGGTAGTGAAAGGTACTTAGAGATTGGTGTTTTGAGATTAACAACTATGCATCTGATCATCTATGTAATCGGGTTATGGATACGAGGAAGCTATGTGCCACACCCACTTGGCAGACGTTTTTTTTTTTTTTTTTCACAATCCAATCCATGTTGCTTCAAATTCGGTGAGAAAATATCTGTGTATCAATACCAAACAAATACTATATCGACACCATCTTAATTATCATGTGCAACGCACGGGTTAACTAGGTATATTTACTGTTGAACTTAAAACCCTTGAACACCTTATATTCCGTTGTCTTCTCGTTCTGGTGTCTGGTCAGGTTAGATTCCCTCAGAAAATTCATCTTTCATGAACTCTCCATTAATCTTACCGTTAGCCATCTTCGCCAGATGTTTTCAAGAGGTCCTTCCGATGATAAATTCTTTCTTGATGACACCAATTTATTGTGCAGTTTTTGCCTGTAAGGGCGTTTACGGTAGGTCGATAAACTTTCAGTGAATAATAACTTTAGATAGAGATCATGGATACTCCGTTATTTATGAATTACATACTAGCTATATTCCTTTGATGTAGTTATTTGTAGTTTAGATCTGACCTAGGTTAATTACTGAAGGTTTTCCGTACTACCGAGTGATGTCCTAGAAAGGTAGATTTAAATGGTCCTCCGCTGAAGCCTTGATTTCAGATAGAAGAAAAACTTAGTCGTGGAGAAAACTGCAAAAGGTCATACCAAGGTTAAATCGAAAGAGCTATATTCCGGTGAATTGCAGCTCAAAGAAACGTAAAAACAAAACAAATCGAGCGTGAATTCTCTATTGGATGCGAAAGTTCGAAGCGGGCTCACGTGGGGATGAGGTAGCAGCTTGGCAAAAGTTTTTGCGAGCTCGGCAGCCGATAAAAGGAAGGGAAAAAAGTGAAAGAAGAAGGAAGGAAGAGAGAAAGGAAGGTTGTTCATCCTCCGGAGATGGGATTTTATTAGGAAAACTCCCTTGGGGAAAAAACTTAACAGTGGATTCAAGTAACTACTAAGTAGTCAGTTATCCGTGAGTTGCAAGGGCTCACTTGTAAACCCTCATTTAATGCTTAATAGCTCTAACTGAAATTTCCTTAGCCTCGTGAAGAACATGGACTCGACAATTTCCCAGCTGATCTAACTTCATCCCGATCTCTTTCAGTGCTCCCGAAATTCGATTGTACCAAATTTCGGCGTTTATGAACATACTTGGGAAATAAGTTAGCTTTTAGTCCACGCAGCCGAGCCTACTTCTTCTCTATCACTTTCAATGGTCCCCAATAGTCGGTGAGGGGATAGACTAACTCGCATACGTTTTCTGTTGATACCTGTGAAGTCCAAGTAAAGATGGAATTGTTATGTAACAGTTTGCAATTTAACTCCAAAGATAATTATTAAAGTTCCTTGGTTCGATTGCTACTATTTTTCAAAAGTAAATCTTCTCTATTAGGTACAACTTTTATACGCATATTATACAGGGTGTCTACACTTGATGGGCATAACTTCAGGGTTCGATTCCACAAGGTATTTCCAACAAAAAATGTCTCCTAGCAATTTTTTCTTATCCCACTCAAAATGCCTTTTTAGGACGTCCCACAGTAAGACTTGGGCGTCCTTATGCGATCGATCTGGGGTGAAGTTGGACAACACTCAACAGAAAAAAAAATAACCATACAGTAATCCGTTTTAGACCATTCTGAATCCAAATCCGCGGAAAAAACCATAGGTGTATGTCTGTGTGTGTGTGTATAGGTGTGTGTGTGTGTGTAACAAAATCTTGTGTACTCTGCACAGGCCTTAGTTCTCAACCGATTTTCTTGGTTCTTTTTTTGTTCGTCGCGGAAAACTATCTAGTTGTGCACTACGTCGCCGGAATTTCGAATTTTGCCTTTTAAGGGGAGGAAAGGGGGGGTTAATGCTCGAAAAACGTGCGTTTTTGGGCATAATCTTGTGTACTCTGCCCAGGCCTTAGTTCTCGAACGATTTTCCTGGTTCTTTTTTCGTTTGACGCGGAATACTATCTAGTTGTGCACTACGGCGCCAGAATTTCGGATTTTGCTTTTTAAGAGGGGGAAAGGGAGGGTTAATGCTTAAAAAACGTGCGTTTGCGTGCATAATCTTGTACACTCTGCCCAGGCCTCAATTTCCAACCGATTTGCGTGTTTCTTTTTTCGTTTGACTCAAATAACTTCCGATTTGTACATGATTTTACCAGAGTACCAAAATTTGCAAGGGGAGGGGTCGAGTGGGGGGATAATATTCACAAAATATCCGATTTTTCAATATTTCGGTTCCTTTACTGCTTACTAATTGTACCCAAGCTTTGAAATTGAGGAAAAATTCTCATTATACCTCCGGATTTTCATGAATTATTCTCTGTACCACCATGGAACTAATAGTGGTGCCACGATGCCATAAACCGCTTATTTCGTGTTTTTTTTTGTGTTTCACCTTGAATACGGATGTGAACTTCGACGGACTGCCTACCAAAACTAGCAGATGAAAGTTCAATGTTATGACGTATTTCCGCTTTGGTGCCAGACTGGCACCATTGTTGGCGTTGGGGCGGTGATGGGGGGGGGGGGGAGGGCGAACTCGAATTCGCATGTTGGGTATCGTAGATCATGGTTTTCAAAATGCTCTTCAGATTCGAGGCTCCCACGCCGCTAGAAATGTTAAGGTGGATAATGGTTTAGGGGGGTCAGTATTTCTTGCCTGTAATACTAAATAAATTACATCGAGTGAAACAGTTTTATCACTTAACAACTGGTTAAACTGATCTAATGCTTATCCAATGGGACGTCCCCTGGAATGCATGCATTACCTACTAAACAATATGTTTTTCACTTCGAAGTTTTTTTTCTCGCGTTTTTGACATTACGTCAATAAAACTGTCATAACTCCTGTTATTTACCAAGTAAATTCAAATTAGAGGATATCTTTGGAATGAGCGTTAAATTTACAAGCTACCTAGAGTAAAACTAAAATCTTTCAGCAATAAACCATTTCTAAAAAATCAAGACAAAAAGCAGACCAATTTTTTTCGAAATATGACTTTAAATCGAATTTTCACTCTGAATCCTTGGCTATTTCGATGGGCGTTTTTCGGAAAAACATGCTCAAATTGTCAGCTTTCCAACGGTCTATCAAGTTAAAAAAAAAAATCAAGTTGGAAGAGTAGATCAAGTTTCAATGCAATAAAACGATATTTTTACTAGAAAATCCAGTCTTTTACGCGGTGTTCGATCTCAAGATGACTTGACGAGATTGGTGTCATTTCCTTTGTAATGTTTTACGCTGAATCCAATAGTTTCGAATAATGAGGAATTTCACCGAATTCTGTTCACCTAATTTTCCCCATCTTGCTTTTTCTATTTTTTTCTTCAGTTTTTCGATTTCGATCTTTCCTGGTTTTGTGAAATGTTGCATCTGAGGACTATAGATTTCACGATCTCAGCGTTTCAAGCGGCTGTAAATGAACTATTCCCGGTTGACGTCATCATCAAGGTTTTTTTAAACGTTCATATTTTCTACACTGTTTTGTTTATTCGTAAATTAGGAAGTACGGGCTGAAAGTTTGTCGTAGGGGTTTTTTCGAGGTGCTGAATCCTATTTTATTATATAAAATTTCGACATGGTGAAATTCCTCATTCTGACTGTTAGAAAGTGGATTTTTCGAAGAAAACCTTCGTTTTTACATAAAATACGCATTATTCGTAGATGTGGTGGTGATCATAAAGTAATACCATTTTTTGTTGGAAATACCTCGTAGAATCGAACCCTGAAGTTATGCCCATCTCAAGTATGGACACCCTGTGTAGTAACTTCATTATGTTAGTTATTTTAACTTGTTGTGGTTACTTATTTCACTATAGTATAAAACATAATAATAATATTATTCGTTATTTGACATTCGAAATTGCCCACGTTTAATATTTTGAGATACCATCCTTGAAGCGTGAAGGACAACTGAAACTCTCCAGTCTAGACTCAATGTAACCGTAGACGATCAACTATTGTCCGAAAAGTAACAGGTGTTCCAAGCTTCAATTTACACGAACTTACAATCCGTGACACGAACGAAATGAAAGATCGAGACATCTGAACTATCTGTATAGATTGTCGTGGTTAAGTGTTGACCAGAATATCAACAATATGAGTCTGAGCTGATCGGAGCAACCTCGAGAAACTTCTCAGTTATAAACTTCGCCTTTGTTGTAGAGGTTATCAGGGCCAAAGTTCTAACACGAATGTCACCATGAAAGCAGATCGCGAACTGAATTGCTCCCACGCAAGGCGACGCTGCCCACACTCTGGTTGTTCCGTGGTAACTAATCACTAGTTGTCGTTAACTTGGTTAACTTTACTCCCTCTTGAGGCTCTTGACATCGTTTTCTTGGCGATACACAGCTACTCGTTCATTATCCCAACAGTCGAGTGATCTACAACAACTAATGAAGCTCCAACTTGTACGCACGCTGAGTACCACTCAAACAAAATGCCACCTAGTTTTAGGACTAGAAAGTGCAGGTGTGGAGTAGGATTACTTCCTGAGCGACTGCAAGGGAAACCACACACCTCTTGTCTCTAATTATGAGTATTCAGATGTGGTTCAGGTCAGGAATGAAGTAGAACTCCAAGTTTTTCTCGGTCTTCATATAGAGAAGACTGATGAAGTTCTGCACGATTTGAGGCAATTTTTTAGCTTACTTTTCGAGAAAAGAATTTCCTGCGTTATATATGAACCTTCATTCATCCTTCCGCAGCGTTTTAGATCCTCAAGAGGGCATACCAGATAGGGCTATGTATATGTATATTATGCCACCAGCTGCAAACTGGTGGCAGCAGAAATGTTAGAAGATATTTGGCAGCTCATTGACATACAGGGGGAAAAAATTGGCCTGGATACTTTTGTGATCACCTGAATATTGAGGAGCCTGCGAGGTTTGGTCCTAGAGGTGTGTCGGTACAGCTGTACCGGGACTGTGGAACCGAGTATCAGGTTGGAACGGTTCCACGCAGTGACAAAAACTCGACCCTTACCGGTCCAGTTCCACGGACTGATAAGATATCTTAAGATGGCTCTGGACCGGGAAGAGAATCTTTTCTATCGGTCCAGTTCCATCCTCACCAATCAGAATGATCTGATCAATCATCTCATCAATCTGATCATTCTGATTGGTGAGGATGGAACTAGACCGGTAAGGATGTAACCGACCGATAAGATATCACAGAGAATGGTTCAATGGCTCTGGACCGGTAAGCATGGATCTTGTTCTCAGTTCTGTTCCATGTTGTACCTGGAAGCGCCCTTACTACTTCCATGGACTGAGAATGGTTCATGGAATGGCTCTTGAGCGGGAAGTTTTCTTCTGGACAGGTTAGCATGGAAGTTGTCTCCAGTTTTATTAATTTATTATTGTCATGTTAAGTTCTCTGCAACGTCATAATTCTTTCCTTGAATTGTTTGGTAACTATTAGTTATAATAAATTGCCTCTTTTGTAACACTTGTTCAAATTCCTTCCTTTTAGCGAATTGTCAAGGAAAATGATGCTATTGTATTGCAAGTTGAGATCATAAGCATGGAAGAAGGACGATAGGGATTTGACTGCCTGCTTCATCCATGCCATGTGAGTGGGATTTGATCGCCTGTATCGGTAATGGAACTGTACCGGTAATTTGGAACGGTTACATCTTTGTCACCGTAACCGTTGGAACCGTTCCAGGGAAATGCCTGGACCGACACACCCCTATTTGGTCCTCTACCCCTTGGATATTCCTATTTAAAAATCGCGTGATGAGGTTGGAAGCTAGGTAATGTAGCTAAGAATCATGGTTAGAACGGAGAAGCAATTTATACGAAAAAATGTAGTGAGAGATGCAATTAGCACTGAAAGAGGAGCCAACTTCGCACAATATTAAGTTGAGCGGTCGACAAGCAAAACAAAGTTACTCGGCAGTGGTCCATAACTCAATTTCCTCTGAAGACTTTAATGGATGTCGTAATTGTGGGGCCAGTGGCGGTCTTAAATATCGCTTTTCTAGGAAACCTCATTCGTTCTGACCTTCCTGTTTAATAGGTCCATGAAAGACTTCGTTGAACAAATTAGTATTTGTTAGAACGTACCAGCTAATAACAATGGCGGGTAATAATAAAAATCTAATCACCAGATGATATCGAATCTCAACTTGGTGAATCAATTACGGGAATTGATGAGTAGACTCTAACCGATTATAAATATCATGCTGTTACGATGAATATTATAACATATCTATCATTGCGACTGTTTGTTTCCAACAAACATATTGTTTGGTAATGTTCGCATTCCAGGGGACGTCCCATTGGATAGGGGTTAATTCAATTTCAACCAGTAAGCGATCCATAACATGTCATGTAATAAAAATAAAAAATGAAAAGGTACTTACCCATCAACTATGAATTCTGGGTAACCGCTCATGATTAAAGCTACTAGGGAAAAACTGCACTGAGTACCTGTTGGTCGCATACTGAAGACAAAATCGGTCCCCACCCCTCCGTTAGGATGTAAACAACAGTTCAAAGCCATACTGGACCACAGTGGTATCATAATACAGGAAACAGAATTCAGTATGTCGACCTAAGTCCCTCATCCTTCCAGAAGGACGTTAGGGCTACCAGTGTTAAATTTCTAGAAACGAATGAAACAACTCAAACTATCAAAAACAGTTGAATGCTCGTTTATTAAGGAATTTATCAGACCCGAGTGTGAGTTTCCCTGAGCTAGACAGAGGAGCCGCACCCCCCTCTCCATTCCTGAATAACCATTATCCATCGGATCTACTTAAGCTAGCCTCTGGTCCATTTTAGGGAGGTTCGTGTCTCCGTTACTCCTTATATTGGAAGAATGATGAATCAGAAACACGATTGTGAATCGCATATGAACTGACGAAGGTGAGGCAAATTTCAGCCGAACAAAACGCGATGCAAAAGGGTGATCTTTACTGAATAATTATGAAAATAATAAATATTTAGGAAATAATTTGCATCGTTTTAGGTCATGAGAACCCTAAACTTGAAATTTTGATGTGTTGCGTCGTAAAGATGGACTTTGGCTTAATGGCTTGTCTTTTGGCTTAAGTAGGTAGTCCGTAGAAAATCACATTTGAATTACAGAAGAAACAACCAAAAACCAATGCAATACGTGGGTTCTGGTGTCCTGGCACCATGGTGACACCACTGATTTGATCCATAGTGGCACCCATTAGTAAGCCGAATTATTAATAAGGAAACGAAATATTGAAAAACAGTGTATTTTGTGAATGTTATCCCCCCACTCGTCCCCTTCTCGTGCTAATGAGCGAATAGGTATCGTCAGAATGCACCTTCATTCCGAAATTCCGGCGGAAACTAAAGCCTGAGGAGAGTTCACGAGATTTTGTCCCTCTCTCACACACACACACACACACAAAGACCTATGGTTTTTCTCACGGATTTGGATTTGGATTCAGAATGGTCCAAAACGGATTTGTACGTGGTCATTATTTTTCTCCGTTGGGTGTTGCCCTCCTTCACCACAGGTTAATGGCCTGGAAATAATTGATAAAAATTAATTTATTGTAGAATTAAATCTGGGGGGACGCTCCCAGACCCCCGAATCGTTGATGTTACGATGAAGGATCAAACCTTTGAAACACAGAATGTGTTTTGTCATCAAAGATTCCTCGGTTTCAATAGTCACAGTTTTCGACTGTAAACATTCCATTGGATATAATTATTCTCATCGCCAAGGGCTCTTATGATGCTCTCCCTTGATTGACACTTTCTTGCCAAATTAATACCAATAATATACAGGGTGTAACTCGAGTGGTTCACCATCTTTCTTCCACGTGTTCTACAACAAATTTCCGACAAAATGTGCCCCTTTCACCATGTTTTGGTATCCTTACGCAAAATGCCTTTTTTTTTCACTTTGAAAACTTTTTTCGTGTTTTTGATCTTTGCTCAATAAATCTACCATAACTCCCTCAATTCAAGAGTTAGCTCAAATCTAAAAAATCCGTTGGAAAGAGCGTTAAATTTAAAATCTTTTTGATGCCCAATAACCTGTTTTTGAAAAGGAGTTGAGTTGTGCAAACGACGTATGAAAAGCAAAACTCGTCAAAATCTTGAAGTCGCTTGTTTTTTCAGTCGCCTGGTAACGATGTCAATTCTTGACACAGAATTGTGAAACTTCCCTGGAAAGTTCGCCAGGATCTCAGCTCTCCAACGGTGTAATCAAAAAATATTTTACAATCGAATTATCGATTAATTTTAAATTGACGGTTAGACGGGAGGACTCTGTGCTTCGGAGGAGCCGCGGCAGAGCAGACCCCCCGAGTCCTCCCGTCTAACCGTCAATTTAAAATTAATCGATAATTTGATTGTGAAATATTTTTTGATTACACCGTTGGAAAGCTGAGATCCTGGCGCACTTTTCAGGGAAGTTCCACAATTCTGCGACAAGAATTGATATGGTTACCAGGCGACTGAAAAAACCTACGATTTCAAGATTTTAACGAGTTTTGCTTTTCATACGTCGTTTGCGCATCTCATCTCCTCTCAAAAAAATGTTATTGGGCATCGAAAAGATTTAAAATTTAACGTTATTTCCAATGAATTTATTAGATTTGAGCTAACTCTTGAATTAAGGAAGTTTGGTAGGTTTATTGAGCAAATATCAAAAACATGAACAAAAATTTCAAGAGGCACTTTTTATCGGAATTTAGTTGTAGAGCACGTGGGAGAAAGATCGTGAACCACTCGTGTTACACCCTGTATAATAAAATATGTAATATGTAATATATTAAACCATAATATATGGAATACTTGGGAACGAATTAGAAACAGGGGAAAAATGAAAATGAAATTTTCATTTTCGAATGAAACACAATTCATCTCAGTCGACTGTATTCAAAATGCAGTGGAAACCAGTCAATCCAGTTGAATCTGCTCCACCACATCTTATCCTAGACGCTCACACAAAAACGTCCGCACATTATATTTCAAAAATTCACTTGAAATAAGAATAATCAATAATTGTTTGATTCAATTCATTTTTTACAAAAGAAAGAATACTGCAACAATGTTTCTCAAACGATTTTAGAAAGTTATGACTGTTTGTCATGATCTCTTCATTTTTCTTCAGAATCGATCTTTTTAGACCTAAAATAAGTTTTAAGGAAAAAATCGCCGGTTTAAATTCTGGACTTCTGTCTTTTGAAAGTAATTACCAGTAGCAGACATCAAGTGTTTTGAAACAGTCAAGTTTATGAAGATGAGTAAGGTTGGTGGAATTGAGAACTCGCACATCTGTGGTTTGGAATTGAAACCCAATCCACTCGCTGTTGCGTCTTCTTGAATCGCAACACATGGTTTTGCTTGAGATCTTTCTCAACTGGGAGCTCTGGTTCCCATTTTCCGCAATCAACTCGGATTCCCTTCAGAGTCTTATCCAAACAGTATGATATGAAATTGGCTCACTTCGTGGATCACGTTTAATCTCCCCTCGGCAGCATTAACCCATTAGGTTGAGCACACATTCACTTGATGGGTTTTCTGGAGTAAAGAAAACGAGCTTCGTGAGATCTATCTACTCTAATATTCCACATGGAGTACATTAAATTACATTTTAGCGAGCTTTACTTAATCGTTTGTTTGATATGTCGACAAATAATCACTTCCATTCCCTATACTTCACACGTCCCTTTTAATAATATTGAAATCTATAACGTCAACTGCTGTAGGTATGATTACCTATATAACTTGACTTCAAATTTGTGAGTTCATTGGACGCAAATTCTCATCTTTCCTGATTAAGTTCTAGACTAATTTTCTTAACGAAGGTATTGAGGCTATAAGCAAGAAATTTTGATGTGCTTATAAACTAACTTTCCCTTACTCTTCTGATTTCGTGAAGATGTATTCACGTTATCCTTTTTAACGGACACGGAATTCCTCATTTTATATCAAGGATTTAATCCTATCTAGGGTCATTTTGTTGGTTGTTAGTTTCCCATGGTTCATGCTTGATTTCGAAAACGGAATGCTCTCAATGAGCCGGATTGAATGACTGGACGCATACAACATGTTACTTAAAACTTACTTAGTTACCCCCTTGAGCTATTTCTGGTCAGAATACAGTAATTATAGTAATCGTGGGCAAAGAGAGAGGCAAAACAGTGTTGAAAACAGGGTGACGATGCACCCTGTGGAGACCCCGTAGAAACGAGTTTATGGATCTGTCCCCAGAGACCGCTGGCGTCGGCCCGCCAAGAGCATGCGCCGCTCGACGCCCCTCGCCAGCCCACCTCTAGTCGCTGCCATCTCTTCGACTTATGAGCAGTCAACTCGGGCATGTCGTCGACTCAAAATTACGAATTCAGGTTAGTAACAGCCGGTTTCAGTGTTTGAAGTGCCCTCAATAATATTTTTTTAAATTGATTGATCACAAGCGAAATTTTCATTCTTTGTCGCTCGCAAATCAAAGCGAACGCCGGTGAATTTTATCGTGTCAAGTGCGCGGTTCGAGTCTTGTGAAATTTAAACAAAATTTTCTCGAAAATGGAACAACGATTCCAAGGCAGGGAGCCATACGATTACAGGTAAACAAAATTCTTATTTTATGGTATTTTTGATATTTTATACAATTTTGGTTTATTATTTTCAATTATGAGCCTTTGGAATCGAACAAGAAAAAAAAATTTAACCCCCCCTCAAAATTTGATGTTTTACGTTTCAAGGTACGTAGAATCCGAAAATCGAATAAAAAATTTTCCGGCCGTACTACGCCGTCCGCCGTACGAGGCACTTTTCTTAGCAACCCTGGACCGATTTGGTTCAAATTTGGTATATGGGCTCCATTTGGGGTCTAGTCGTGCCAAGAAGCTTTTGGTTGATGTCAGTCGCTTCTAAGGGGTGAAAATTGAGGGTTGCAATTTTCAAGAGTGCCCTAGCTCGAAAACTCTCGAAATAAAGGTATCGTTTTTTCACCAATTTTAAATAGTATTAAATTTTTAAAAAACATTGATACCACCCGGAGCTTTGTAGGACAAACCGTTCGCTCCCTACGAGTACTTGAGGGTTTTCCTTCGATAAATCAGAATCATGAGTGTGAATCGCAAAAGAGGTCTAATATCCGTTCAAATTTTATCTGACCAAAATGCGATCGCTGTTCATTTCTTCAATTTGTATTCAGTTTTGCTTTCTAATCCAGCAATCAAATTTCCGTATGAAGCTTTCTAATTAGTTCCGTTTTAGCTTTCGTTTAGTTCTTTCTAATAAACTTGATTGTGAAGGTGTGAAGGCAGTATGGTGTTGGTAGGTAGTACCTACCAATAGTTGGTTGGTAAAAAAAATCTTGGTAGGTAAAAAACGCTGCAACTCATTGCTCAAAGGTTTATTATTTTCTGCATAGATCACCCTTCTGTACAGATCACTGGTTCTCCATCAATCACCTACCACCATCTGTATTCTCCCTTGACCTTCCCTCTCAAATTTCAGCTTCCTGCGTTCAATAGGATTGAAAATGGCTTCGGAGCTCACTCAGCTGATCAGTGCTCTTCCAGGCGTCTCTAGCATCGAGAAGATCTTCTTCACTCTTCAGATCACTGATCAGCTTGAGTGAGCTCCGAAGCCATTTTCAATCCTATTGAACGCAGGAAGCTGAAATTTGAGAGGGAAGGTCAAGGGAGAATACAGATGGTGGTAGGTGCTATTGATGTAGAACCAGTGATCTATACAGAAGGGTGATCTATACAGAAAATAATAAACCTTTGGGCAATGATTTGCAGCTTTTTTATTTTATGGTATGTTGTCTGTTGGGTTCTTACCTACTAATACCTATGTACCTTTGTTCCTACAAAAATTACAATTTCCCCACATTTTGCTGTTCATGCAATTTAAAATAATCTGATGACAACGGAGATGATAGGATAGAAAGTTGATTGAAGGTTACTTACATATATGTAAAACTGAAAAATATCTTCATTTTGGTTTATTATTTTCAATAATGAACCTTTGGAATCGACCAAGAAAAAAAAAAAATTTTTAACACCCCCTCAAAATTTGATGGTTTACGTTTCAAGGTACGTAGAAATGCGATCGATGGTTGGTGATTTTGATTTTTTTGGTTTATTATTTTCAATAATAAGCCTTTGGAATCGAGCAAGAAAAAAAAAATTTTAACCCCCCCTCAAAATTTGATGTTTTACGTTTCAAGGTACGTAGAATCCGAAAATCGAATAAAAAAATTTCCGTCCGTCCGCCGTACGCCGTACGCCGTCCGCCGTCCGCCGTACGCGGCACTTTTCTTAGCAACACTGGACCGATTTGGTTCAAATTTGGTATATGGGCTCCATTTGGGGTCTAGTTGTGCCGCGAAGCTTTTGGTTGATGTAGGTCACTTCTAAGGGGTGAAAATTAAGGGTTGAAATTTTCAAGAGTGCCCTAGCTCGAAAACTCTCGAAATAAAGGTATCGTTTTTTCACCAATTTTAAATAGTACAGAATTTTTAAAAAATTTTGAGACCACCCGGAGCTCTGTAGGAAAAACCGTTCGGTCCCTACGAGTATTTGAAGGTTTTCCTTCGATAAAACAGAATCATGAGTGTGAATCGCAAAAGAAGTCTAATCGCCGTTCAAATTTTATCTGACTAAAATGGGATCGCTGTTCATTTCTTCGATTTGTATACAGTTTTGCCTTCTGCGTAACCAGTAATCAAATTTCCATATGAAGCTTTCTATTTTTCGAATCGAGTGTGAAGCGTTTAGTTCTTTCTAATAAACTTGATTGTGAAGGTGTGAAGCCATTATAGTGTGGTAGGCAGTACCTACCAATAGTTGGTAGGTAAAAAAAAATTGGTAGGTAAAAACAATGTTTGTAGGTAAAAAACGCTGCAAATCATTGCTCACTGATCAGATCACTGATCAGCTGAGTGAGCTCCGAAGCCATTTTCAATGCTATTGAATGGAAGTGCTCTTCCAGGCGTCTCCAGCATTCGAGGAGATCTTCTTCACTCTTCAGATCACTGATCAGCTGAGTGAGCTCCGAAGCCATTTTCAATGCTATTGAATGGAAGTGCTCTTCCAGGCGTCTCCAGCATTCGAGGAGATCTTCTTCACTCCTCACATCACTGATCAGCTGAGTGAGCTCGAAAGCCATTTTCAATCCTATTGAATGGAAGTGCTCTTCCAGGCGTCTCCAGCTTCCGAGGAGATCTTCTTCACTCTTCTGATCACTGATCAGCTGAGTGAGCTCCGAAGCCATTTTCAATCCTATTGAACGCAGGAGCTGAAATTTGAGAGGGAAGGTCAAGGGAGAATACAGATGGTGGTAGGTGCTATTGATGGAGAACCAGTGATCTATACAGAAGGATGATCTATACAGAAAATAATAAACCTTTGAGCAATGATTTGCAGCGTTTTTTTTTTAACATGTTTAATGTTTTAGGGCTGGGGGTCATTCTGTGAATTCCGACACGCAAATTTGCAACGGGCAAAACTATACTAACCTGTGGTCCGATTTTGATGAAATTTTCAGGGATTGTGCGGGTTAGGTCCTAGACGGTCCCCTATAAATTTCAGCACCTTCGGACCAATAGGAGCGAGTGCGCATGCGCAAACGTGAATTTCCTGGGACCTCGGTTTCTAATGAACCGATTTTGCTCAAATTTGGAGGTTAGTTAGGGACTAACTTCTAAGAGACACCCTATAAGTTTCAATCAAATTGGTCAAGCAATAGCCGCTGCGCATGCGCGAACTTTAAATTTATTGTTACAACCAAAACTCCGCAACTATTCAACCGATTTCGATGAAATTTTCAGGGATTGTGTGGGTTAGGTCCTAGACGGTGGACCGCTAATATTTTGGTATTCAATAACTCTTTGAATCATAATTTTTTCGCCAACTGATTCTATACGTCCATGTTACAATGAGTGAGGAAGCTATACTGCCCACCCAACTTGGCAGACTTTTTTCTCTCCTATTCAACGCAGGAAGGTGAAATTTGAGAGGCAGGGTCAATGGAGAATGCTGAAGGCGCCTGAGTGGTCACTGATCGGCTGAGTGAGCTCCAAGGCCATTTTCTCTCCTGTTGAACGCCGGAAGCTAAAATTTGAGAAGCAGGGTCAATGGAGAATGCTGAAGGCGCCTGAGTGGTCACTGATCAGCTGAGTGACTTCCAAGGCCATTTTCTCTCCTGTTGAACGCAGAAAGCTGAAATTTGAGAGGCAGGGTCAATGGAGAATGCTGAAGGCGCCTGAAGGGTGACTGATCAGCTGAGTGAGCTCCAAAGCCATTTTCTCTCCTGTTGAACGCAGGAAGCTGAAATTTGAGAAGCAGGGTCAATGGAGAATGCTGAAGGCGCCTGAGTGGTCACTGATCAGCAGAGTTTCTCCCTTGCGAGGGAAAAACATTAAACATGATTTAATGTTTTTCCCTCGCAAGGGAGAAATTGAACATTATACATTATGTCTTCGTAGTTTTTTTTCGAATCGAGTGTGAAGCGTTTAGTTCTTTCTAATAAACTTGATTGTGAAGGTGTGAAGCCAGTATGGTGTGGTAGGTAGTACCTAGTTGGTAGGTAAAAAAAAATTGGTAGGTAGGTAAAAACAATGTCTTCGATTTGTATACAGTTTTTAATTTTTTTTTCTCCTCTTTATATTGGATGGTCGGTGATTTTGTAGACGAGTGATCTATATAGAAAAATAATAAACCATTTTGTAATAATTTGCAGCGTTTTAAATTGAAAATATCCTTCACTAGTAAATTCTAGTGGCGCCACGCACCACCTACTAACTGCCTGGCACCATGTCGCTCAATGGTGACAAAATTGATACAGGGGGTCCAGCGACCTGGAAAACCGAGAAAACCTGGAATACTCAAGGGATTTTACTCTACTCGAATACTCAAGGGATTTTACTCTACAGGACAACTCAGGGAAATTAATATTTTCCCGAAAAAACCTGGAAAAAGCTTGAGCTCTAAACATTTTTGAGTTAAGTTTCGGCATTCTGAGGGAAAAAAGTTTTTGTACGGTCTTAGTAGTATCTTCAATTATATGTGTTTCAGATGAAGACAATTTTCATAACCATAACATTTAAAAAAAAATGAATTTCTATAAAAATGAAACTTGAAAAATTTTTGTTTTTACAATTCATAAATCCGTTGTAATTGCTTAATTTTTACGTAGGTGTATAATTAAGCATATTATACACCTATGTGAGCTCGGCTCACGGGTTGAAAAAGAGGGCTAACATTTTCAAAAAGCCCTAGCTCAACAAATTTCATTCATTAAACATTGTTTTTTCATCAATTTAAAATACCGAGTATTAAATTTTCAGAATCGAATGAGACCACCCAGAGCCCGTTAGGACAAACCGTTCGCTCCCTATGAGAACTTGAGGGTTGGTCTTATGATAAATCAGAAACAGGAATGTTAATCGCAAAAGAGGCCTAATCTCCGTTCAAATGTTAGCTGACCAAAATGCGATCGATGTTAGTTTCTTCTTAGATGAAAGCTCCCACAAGTCCCCATTTCTTTGAATTGAGTGTGAATTGTTCAATTCTTAGGAATTAACTTGATTGTGAAGATAATTATGGTTGGCAGGTAGTATGCAAAGCAAATGGTATGCAAAGCTCTTTGGAGGCGAATGATCTGTACAGAATAATAATAAACCTTTGTGTAATAATTTTCAGCTTTTTTCATTTCAAGATGTCCTTGAAAACCTGAATTTGATAAGTTATGATCACATTTATTTATATTTTGTTCATTTATAACCTTGGAAAAATACAAAAATTGGCGCTGGAAATCCTGGGAAACTCAGGGAATTTTTTCCTTTCATGCTGATTACGAACGTACCTCATGTATCTAAAATAGTTAATTGGGTGTTTTGTTCTTGTCAAAAACTCTTTTTAAAAAGTTCTTTGATTTTTTGAAATTTTTTTCTATTTTGGGCGGTATCTGTCAGTAATACAGTTAGATCTCTTGCTATCGTTGGTCCAATGGCAGTCAAATTCACGAGAGACCTTCTAGACGGGCTAACACACAAGACGAACCAAATTCTATCAAAGTTGAGATATGATTTCATGTAGTTTTGCCCCTTGACAAGGGATTGAACCTAACCTGGAAGTTCTGAAGCACATTTGTTGAAGCTGAATATTTTAATTTTGGTTTGTTATTTTCAATAATGAACCTTTGGAATCGACCAAGAAAACAAATGTTTGAATACCCCTCAACATTTGTTGGTTTACGTTTCAAGGTACGTAGAATCCAAAAATCGAATAAAAATTTGGCCGTCCGTCCGCCGTACGCGGCACTTTCCCCACTTAGCATTGACCGATTTTTTTGAAATTTGGCATGTAGGCTCCATTCGGGGTCTAGTTGTGCCCCGAAGATTTTGGTTGATGTAGGTCACTTCCAAGGGTCAAAAAATGAATTTTGAAATGTTGAAAATGCCCTAACTCAAAAAAATTTGATATAAAGGTATTGTTTTTCCATCAATTTAAGATTCTATAGAAGTTTTAGAATTTTTTGAGACCACGCGGAGCTCTGTAGGACAAACCGTTCGCTCCCTACGAGAATTTAAGTGTTGGACGTACGATGAATCAGAAACACGAATGTTAATCGCAAAAGAGGCCTAATCTCCGTTCAAATGTTAGCTGACCAAAATGCGATCGATGTTTCTCTTCATGTTGGACGCTCGGTGGCTTTGCTGACGATTGATCTATATAGAAAAATAATAAACCATTGTGTAATAATTTGCAGCGTTTTAGAACATCTTGGAAAATTGTGTTTAGAAGGAACTTGATATTTTCAAGAGACTCAAAAAGAGACTTGAGCAAGCTTGAAGGACTCCGATTTAAATAGGTAATGACTGGTAGGAACCGTCAAAATGACACCGAAGACCGAAACTGATGATAGTGTTATTTAGTAACATCGCTCAATCGTTACGTAAAATTCTATTCAAATGAGGAATTTTTATCGTCTTAGTTCTCCGGATTGAGTCATAGAAGACATCTTTCCAGACAGACGCAATCCTCGTGTCTGTGATGATCTCTAATTCTCAAATTAAAGACCTGATAACGTCGATATTTATAGTCATCCTATAGTATGATTAAATGACTGTTCACTGATTTGAAATACCTAGACATCTTCTGTTTTGAATCATTCGCCGAACATTAGCTCAAAATGTTGATGCTTATCTGGCTTCACAAACCCTAGCTGGTATCAAAATGTCCAACGTATTATTATAACCAACGTATCATAATTTCCAATGTATCAAAATGTCTGAGGTATGGTACTGTCCTACGTATTGAAATGTCCCTGGTTCCAAAAAATGTTCAACGCATCAAAATGTCCAATCTATCAACATTTCCAATGAATCATAATATTAAGGCATGGAACTGTCCAACGTATCAAAATTTCACAGGTATCGAAATATTTAATGAATCAAAATGCTCACCATGAGTTGATTAGCGGCACAACTAGGAGCCACAAAAGACCAAAATACAATCGTAACCAAAAAACCCAAATCCCTCTACCTACCCCCCTTTTTTTGATCTATTTACCATAATTCACCAAAAATGGTGATACTGGTTTTGTAAGCCTAGTGATTTCCTCCCACATTAACAGCGATGGATTGGTTCTTCTAGGTTCAACTAACAATCAAAATATGAAGCTACCTATCACTTTAGGCTGGCGCTTCTCCACTTGAGGAGGCATCCGGATCTGAAACCAGAGAATCTGTTGACCTCAGTTTCACTGTTTCTATCATTCCAAGATTGGCCTTGACCCTCATCATGACAGCTCTGATCTCACGTGATTGATACTAGATTGGTCAAGTTGACATCGCAGTCTCCAACATGTTGTGAATGATTGATGGTCACACCGTCTGTCGCTGAACTATATTGCAATGAATAGAAAATACATACACGATTAGCAGAAGGAAAATCCATCGAATCCTACAAGTTATGACTTGATACTTACAAATCCTAAAATTGATGTAACATTTTCATGGGTCAGGTTACTGAGCCAAAAGCGTTGGTAGATACCAGCACTTGCACCAAAAATATCCTATTAAGTACCAACTTATGTTGGTTTGTGAGTGTGAAATGTGTGTTTTGGTTTATTATTTTCAATAATGAACCTTTGGAATCGACCAAGAAAAAAAAAATTTCAACACCCCCTCAAAATTTGATGGTTTACGTTTCAAGGTACGTAGAATCCAAAAATCGAATAAAAATTTGGCCGTCCGTCCGCCGTACGCGGCACTTTTGCCACTTAGCATTGACCGATTTTGATGAAATTTGGTATGTAGGCTCCATTTGGGGTCTAGTTGTGCCCCGAAGCTTTTGGTTGATGTAGGTCACTTCTAAGGGTTCCAAAATCAATTTTGAAATTTTGAAAACGCCCTAACTCAAAAAATTTCGATATAAAGGTATTGTTTTTCCTTCAATTTAAGATTCTATAGAATTTTTAAAATTTTTTGAGCCCACGCGGAGCTTTGTAGGACAAACCGTTCGCTCCCTACGAAATTTTAAGGGTTTATATTGAAATATATATATATATAAATCAAAACACGAGTGTGAATCGCAAAAGAGGCCTAATCTCCGTTCAAATTAGAGCTGACCAAAATGCAATCGATGGTTGGTGATTTTGATTTTTTTTTTTTTTTTTTTCTTCTTCTCTTCATATTGGATGGTTAGTGATTTTGTAGACGAGTGATCTACATGTATAGAAAAATAATAAACCATTGTGTAATAATTTGCAGCGTTTTTAACTTCTTCGTAGTTCGTTGTGTTTTTAAGAGATGAATTTACTAAAAATTCGTTCTACATGAATAAATCCTCTGAATTTATCAGTCTTGATGGATTTTTGAAGAAAATCGTGTTTTACCACTTTTTTCTGAGTTCTGTGTAAGTTATATAACCGGATTTTTCTCTATGCCGTAACTTTGTATTTATTGACTTTTTCGAAATGAATGATACGAGTGATATCCATAGGGGATGGTCTTGAGCTAATTCGCTCTAAGTTTCGTTAATCAAAAAATTCTGTTTTTTCGTGTTTGACGCCCTTGAAAATTCGAATTGCTTGTCACTTTTTTATGAATTTTTACGGAGAATCCTGATCAGCCATGGAAAATGGGGGTTCTTCACTTTCGAAATAACATTGTTAATAACAATGAGCCAATGTGAGTTGTAATGGTAGACCCTCCATTCATTTCTCTCCCCGAAACTTTAGGAATGTTTTGGTATCTTCATTGAAAAATAAGGTCAGTTTGTCGCTATAAAACAACGCGGCTCTATCGTTATAGTGATTTCGATATGACATAATGGATTGACTTCGATAACTCGGACTCCTGGTGTTTCTCTTGAAACGATGGGAACCAGACTAAACATTATTTTTTTCCGGTGGTACTTCATCACGGTCAGTAGTGATAGCTATCGAGAACGCAGCTCCGTGATCGATTTAGGTTCGTTTGAACGCTTCGGCATTGGGAAGCAATTCTTCAGCTCCGTAGACTCGGGTATATTTGGTTTCATATTCTAATATTTCTTCCGAATTTTACCAATCGAGGTCGTTAGCAGTTATTGTTGAAGATCGTCGAGTACAGCGTGAATTTCGCTCAGCGGGAGGTGCCGTTGGTATCCAATCAATTCTTAACACATTGAAGGAGTCTTTATGTCAATCGTGATGGAAAGGGCAGCCTGTTCTAATAGTTGACCAAAACTTCATTTTAATGACTGATGAACATAGATGTAAATGTTGGTTGATGATTGTTAAGATAGCTGTGTTAGGTGTAGTTTTTACATTTTGAATTGTATATCATTATCTGTTCACATCAGATACTAAAAACAGTACTAAAAACTATGTTTTAAACCTTTTCAGCAGCATCTCCGCCTCTTACAAGCTGCCAATTTTCAATTTTCCGAGCTTTTCTGTAGTATTTTTACTTTCATTATAAACCTTTTTCAATTTGAATTAAACCTTCTTGACTTTGAATAAAAATTTGTCTAGTTCCGTGTGAGAATGTGAAGTGAGTAAGAAAATAAAACCTTTATTAATACTTATAAATTCATAGGGTACCATCCTCCAATTCATTGTCGGCGTCCTCCAATTCATAGGATACCATCCTTCAATTCACAGTGGGCATCATCCAGTTCCTAGGGGACCATCCTAACCAGGGATGGTTCCCCATTACACCCCTACTAATTGGAGGTCGCCCACTATGAATTTCTTGTGTGTAATTGATGCATAGTGGAAAAAAAGGTTTAATTCAAAGTGAATGTGGTCTATTTACATCAACAATTCAATTAATGAATTCATAAGATTGAATTCTATGGAATGGAATAGGTATTGTCTCTACAAGTATGACTCAAAGAATTCTATTCAACCAAATTCATAAACAAGGATACATGGAAGTTTTTCTTCTTTTCTCCTTACCCCGTCTCGTTTTCCTTACGCTGTGGAATTTATTGGCAATACCTTTGGTGCCTACTCTGTGCTCCGAATTTAAGCAATGTTGGGCTGTGTTGAACTGAAAAATCGTAGTTTCAATGAATTTTTCTCGCACAGAATTCATAGTGTTTCGGCTGATCTACTAATTTCCTGAAAATTTAATCAAAATCTTCCATAATAGTTGCGTATGGTTTTGCCGGAAACAGGGTTCATTCAGACGTACATATAAACGTACCCAAAATCGTTCTACAAGTTTTAAAACGCGAGTAAAAGTTTTTATTTAGAGGACTAACATGAAGAAGATCCAGCAACCAAACTAAGAAGGCAATGAATGAGGTTGCTTTGACTGAGATACTGTTAGACATCCTTTAGGACGTTGAGGCAGCACATCTGGCGGTCAAAATAACGCCGAGTCGGCATCCTCTCGTTTTGCGTTGTTGCAGCTCTTTTAAAAACATCGCGTGTGGAGTCACTGATGATCCAGATACGAATGGGCTGTGATATGCGAGGTCTGCCTGAAGAGGGTAAAAGAAACGGAAGAAAACGATTCGGTGCAGCAAAATGCGGAAAACGAGTTGAACGACCAACTTACCAAACTAAACAACAAGCTCATGGCGAGGTCGACATGCTAATGAGTTGTTTTTACCTGCGAATGGTAGGTAGGTACCTACCTATTGAAGTTTCAACGGCGTCTTCCGAAATGGATTCTCAACGACATTGTTTCACAAAACTGAGAAGTTCCACTTGAACATATCCGTTCTCTGAAAAACAAAATCCCAATCATGCACGATTTCAAAGAACGATATTTAGCAATTTTATCATTCATAATGACACGCTAATAAAAAAATGTGTTAGATTGAAAAAAAAAAAACGCTGCAAATTATTACACAACGGTTTATTATTTTCCTGAAGGGACACCAGTCTCCTCCTAGGGACCACGGTTAAGTGGGGGGTCTAGAAGCAGGTCACGTGTACCTATTCTCGATTAATTTCACGATCAACTCTGATTATTTAATCATGGTTCATCGATCAAATCTCTGGGTGGTCTCATACCTTCCTAAAACTTGAACAATATCCTAAATTAATGGGAAGAACACCAGTAAATTAACTCTTCACTATTTAAATAATAAATTATTCTTATAAGAAGCGAAGGGTTGGTCCCACAAAGCTCTGGGTCATGCCCAAAAATTCTTAAAAATCGTCGCTATTTTAAATTAATGATGACACAATACTACCTTTACATAGAAAGTTCTCAAGCGTTTTGAAAATTTTATTCGATTTTTGGATTCCACAATGTACATACCTACCATCAAATTTTGAGAGGGGTTATATGTTTTTTATTTTCTTGTTCGGTTCCATAGGTTCATTATCGAAAATAATAAGTGCAATATTTCAATCAAACTCTTCAAAATTAATGTGTTGAGAAGATGCCCAGCAAAACAAGGTATCCATCTTGTGCCAACAAAGCCCTCCTAGGTCTTTGCCTGTATCCATCCATCCTGGTATTTTGTTGGGCTTTTCTTTACTTTGGGCCTATATATTATTATGGTTTCTCCATAAATAAATTTTTCTGTGAAAAATTTTTTTTTTACGTGATTTATTATTGCAACTGAATATTAAATAAAATCCATCTAGCAATATTACATATCATTATTACACTCCTTGAGAGCCCGTTTACAGTAAAATGCAGTCCCTTCTCATAACAGTATCTTCAACACTGAGCTATAACTGCACTAAGTCCAGTGGTTTTTTTCGCTTGAGTCGCCGGAGTTCATATTCGTTGTCCAAGAGAGAGACGAGGGAGTCCAAGAGGGAGACGCTTCCCATCAACCAATACATCTTTCTGAATTTGATTTTAATTTCCTCTTTTTTTCTTTTCTATATGTTTTTTCCAGTTTAATTTGGAGTCGAGGGTCATACCCAAATATTTAACTGCATCGGTATGGGGTATTTTATTTGAATTGATCTCAACATCTACGACTGGAATTTTTCGGTTAGTGAAGTTGATTTGAACTGATTTTGATTCGTTCAACTTTATTCTCCACGTATAGTTGAACGAATCAAAATCAGTTCTATGTGAAAAATGACCCTAAAAATTTACAAATAATTACGTATTTACTTTTCCATTGCTCTGCATACCGTTACCAATTTTTAACCAATTACCAACCCTGGAGATTCGTCTCGACGAAAAACTTTCAACCCCCTTGAATCAACCCTGTGCGTTAGATTCGTCTTGATGATAAGGTTTCTAAATTCAAATTCCCAAAAATTCGTCCCGTACCTAGTATGTCATATTCCTCTCGACGAAAAAGTACGATTTATTTAAAATCCACAATCCCATAAATCTATTCTACTAGACGTAGTAGTTACTAGGAAAACGTAAAACGTTTACGAGCCTAAGAAACTCGTAACATAGTTTATGAGAAATTTGCTTTGATCCGGGTTTGAAGTATAATAAAAGAATTCAAATAATTTTACATAATAATAATCGGCCATCTCAGAAAATCTTGGAACAATAACCACTTTTCTGTGTTGGTTTTTCATTGGAAGATCTCTCTCGAACACTTGTCGTCCCCTTTAGCCTCAACTGGCTGCTAATTCTGACTCTGAGCTTTCGCCAACCGAGCAATTTTCTCAGACCCACGAAACCAGTCCCTTTACAAGCAAAAAAAAAAGTATTTTCTGAAGAACCATTTCCTTTGAAACTTGAAACGTTGAGGTTTCAGTTCGCTGTGTCCCGATGAGTCCCAAAGAAGTCAATTTTTATTCGGACCGACTTGACCCGGAGAAAAAGGGAATTCGTACGGTTATAATATGAAAAGGCAGTATTCCTATTCCTACATGGTCAAGGACGGGAAATCACGCTATGTCCCTGCCGATCAGTCACGCCACATTTACCTACTAAGTGGCCATCGGACGTTCTGCACTGCGGTTTTGACTGCTTCATCTTTACTGTGACGAATTGAATCATAACTTCCGCCAACGTGGCGACCACTGTCTCGTTATTTTTGTAATTTATTCAGTTTTATTAATGTTATGGTAATTCCCTTGAGAAGTGAGGTGGGCGAGACAACATCGAGTGTAACTGTTTTATGTAGTTTTGAGGCAAATTAATAATTTATCAAGTATCGCTTACTGGTTGGAATTGAACGTTCCACGACTCATTCGAAGGGAAGATCCCTGGCATGCATGCTTTACTAATAAATATTGTTTTAACTTCTTGTTTTCTATGTTGTGGTAAACTTATTCAAGTAGTTGCGAGCGATACAAATAGTATGCAAACTTACAAACTCGTATGAAGTATCAACTAGTAAATAACAATACCCGTAGAATCTAAACAGCCGAATGAACCCGATAGTATAGATGATTCGATGCATTGTAGCTATGTTGTAATCAGCTGCCTCTTTGCATTCCTGTACATTCACTTCCTTGGCACAGTGGATAAGTGCTCGACTCAGGAATGTAAATAAATATAGTTTAGTCGGAAGGTTGGAGATCTATCCCCGGTCGAGGGAAGTAAGTTTTTGATGACTCAACGAAGTGGCGCAGTCGATAGGACCCGAAAGGGCTCCTCAGCATTCTCTGAGGACAATAATTAGTATTGTCATCAAAATCCCCATGTCGAGCCACTGACTATTCGGACAATCGTTGAGGTCAGCAGATCCCCGTCCCGCTCAAGAAGGAATAATTAACTCCTGAGCCAGTAAAAAGCCCACATAATATGTGGGATATTATCCCTGACTAGGTAAGGAGGACCTAATATTTTCTTAACGAGGAAGAGATTTTGTGATCAGCCGCCTCTTTGTATTTCTGTCCATTTGCTTCCTTGGCACTGTGGTAAAGTGTTCGACTCAGGAATATAAGTATAATTTAGTCGGGTAGTGTAGCAGTTTTTCTCGATGGATATCAATTGCTACTGCCGACTAGCTAGGTCCGAGCGTCCGTGGGTTATGAGGGCTTATTTTGTCTATGATTGAGATTATGTTTGGGCGCCACCAAATCTTTATGGGAGACTTGGAAACCACACTTCTCTTTTATTTGAGAGATAACCAGGCGTAGCACGTTCTCATTGACTAGAATCCAGGTGAAATCATATATTTGCGTTTCTCAGAGCACAAACATAGATTTTCTCATAATTTACTATACCTATCTTTATTACCTTATACTAAATATTGATAAATTATATCTCACCAATTCATGCAGCTGAAATGAGAAGAACGGGATTCTTGTGCAAATTTATGTAGTCAGTCAGGCACACTGGACAGCCGCGCTCGAGCGAGGTGTAACTTCAAAGTGTGTTTTCTCTGACCTGCAATTACAGTACCTCATTAGATTTTGATATTGGATTTAGACCACATTAATTTTATACTAAACATGCGTGTTCAACATTAGCATACAGATACTATTTCCTTAATGGAACTTTCAGACTCGATTTTTATACTGTTTCCCCTAATAACTCTTATCACTGAACGATTTTATTGCTGTATCACAGTTTAGTTTTCATCACATCACTATTAAGTTAATTATTATCTTATACAGCTAAATTTTAATCAGTTTTCCAGAACACTGGACATAGATATTTTATGAGACTTGATTTTAATATTCGTGTCAAATCAAGGCATTACATCGCATTCCTAGCTGAAACGTAGGTAAGATGACGAATTCTATCATTGTTCTCAAATCTCGAACAAGGATCATTAATTATTTATACTATGCTTCAACCAAACGTGACTAGGCCGTTATCAAAGAGATCGTTTGATGGTAAATGGTTCCCTGAAGAGTTCAAATCTGGCTATATGCCACTACACTATCTAAATCCACAACCGTCCAAAGCCAGAAGCTTTATCCAGAGACAAGCCGTATAGAAGACAGAAGTTGCCTGAGAACAGAAAACAACCCCATCATTCATATTTTATCATGATCAACCATTCGCTATGTATCTTTTCCTTTGTACCTACGTACCTACCGTTTCTCTTAAATTTTGTTGAGAACAGATCAGGTTTTCAACTCCTATTGGTTGGTGGTGGTTTATTGCTCCTCTCCTCAGCTCCTCAGATACTATCCTATCCTCTAACAGAGACTATCCTCTGTTCTGGTCCTTGTTCAGGTTCTTGAGAGATACCTACATAAATCATTGATTATTAGCGGTCCAGGGCTAAGTAGTACAGCCAGGTCAACCAAGTCTTGCACAACAGTGTGCAGGATGTTTCATGAAAAAAACCACATGTTCTCCACTTGTGGCATTTCAGAGTTTCTTTTCATATTTCCCTTACTATTTCGTATAGCTTTCCATTTCCAGGGTTTCAGGTGATGCAGAAGGGGTAGATAATACTTCAGAGGCGCTCAGTACTTATTTATAAAGGTTTCAGTGGTAGATATGTTGGTACTTACATGCTTGCATCTGATTAAGGTTTTCATGTGCAGCTCCATAATATAAATAGTTCCCAGTCTAGCTTTTTCACTTCAGTCCTCTATCTCTATCACTAAATCAAAATCTTGTTCGAGACACTTCATAAAATCTATACAAATTCGTAAATTTCTCCAAAGCAATCATCTGCCATTCATCCCTTTACTCCATTTCATTTTCTCCTAGTTTCTTCTTCTTCCACATTCGATGTCCTGCTCTTGGTTCCCGTGTTGGCATCGTGCAGTGTAGAAACTTCAGAGGACCCGTTGTTATTCATTATTCTTGCTAGCCTGTTTCTACCTAGGTTATTTTGCCGCTACAGTAGATTGGAGATCGGTCCCAGATTGAGGGAAGTAAGTTTTCGATGACACAACAGCTGATCTCAAAACATCAATCTCTAAGTAGGTACCTTGCACTACCCTCATAGCCATCAAATCGTCAACCCACACAATCCCTGAAATTTTCATCAAATGTGGGAGGAAAATTAGAAGTTACCGCTTTTTGAAGGATTTAATGCAGCTTGGCTACTATTGATCCTGGGATGATGATTTTCAAAGTTGACCGTCTACATGCCAATCTGAACTATCCCTAAAAATTGCGTCTGATTCGGGAAAAAAGGTAGAAGTTATGGCTGTTGCAAGGACTTAACGTTTGCACATGCGCAGTGATTACTACCTATCGTTCCGGGAGCGATGATTTTCTTAGGGGACCATCTACACCCCAATCCGGACAATCCATTAAACGAATTGGGATGGAAAATGTAAAAGTTTTGAGTGCCACAAGGAATTCACTTTTGCATATACTCAGCGCTACTATTGATCTGGGAGAGATGATTTTCATAGGGGACACCATAATGTTTACATAGAAAATAGTTTTTACATAGCTGATGGTCATGTAGCCAAAATTTTTCGAAAATTTTATAAAACGCAAAATGCGACCACCTACTTGCGAGGGAAAGTACCCCGTGGTGGTGAGGAAGCGAAAATGTTTGGTGCTTCACGCTATACGCTTTTATACAGTCCTCACCCATGGTTCCTTGAAAACCTCCAACATCTTCTGTTGATGAGGTTTTTTTTTTAGAAAAATGACTGAGGTTTGGAAAAAACGACGGCGTCAGTAGTTTTTCCCGTTAAATCGGTAGATTCGATGGAATTCAATGGATTTCATCGTTCTGTTAGTAGATATCATCAATTTTTGGAACACCCCTTATTTTTAGAAGAATATTAGTAGCCTAAAAAGGCCACTTTAGGATTTAGATGGGTCAGGAAAGAAGTAGTTCAACCTTCGTTCAGAAAGTCTAGTGAAGATAAATGTTTGCCTGTAAAACCGAAGTGCCAACTTTCAGGAAACTACTCCTTTGTGGTGCTGAACGAGTTTCACCCTCAGCTTGAAGTGGAAACCTCGAAAAACTTTTCAAGAGAGGGGACTTTGAAATTGATTCATCTCTGCGGCGATTCATAAATCTAATTTCCACTTGGAAAACTTTAAACTTTTCTCAAGGCAAATAAAGAACTAGAGAGAGACTCTGGCGTGATCTACAGCCAGACAATTTAAAACTGTTGTACTGTTATGTAATAAATATTAATATTACTGTATTTCCAACTCCACTGAGATTTTCCTCAATTTCATTTCAAATTGGTAGAAAATGAGGAATTGGTTCCTCATTAGTTGGTTGAATCCGTTCCTTGGGTTCTGCCAAAACCAGAAGGTTCTGGCAGAAAGTAATCGCTCGAGGTTACGTTCATACAAGTCAGGTTTAGTTTATCAACTGAAGGCTCATTTATTAGGCTGAATCTCCCAATAAGTTTAATATAAAATGCGTAAAATAGTATATTTATAGAAGATTTATTATAGAATATAGTAGATTTATAAAAAGGTTCTGTTTGTCGCCTCCGGGTCGTTTTTCAATGTTCACGTGCATTTTCTGGAAGTCACAGAAACATTGAAATAAAGATGCAATGGGGTGTGCGCCTTGATTTTTTTTTTTAGATTTTTAATCGAAAGTAGACTACATCCTGAGAATTTTGGCACCAACCGCGACCTTCTAGCGTGAGTAGATCTGTTTCTATGAATTTTTAAAGTTTCGACCGTTAATGACGTCACGCGCCCCTCTCGCCTGGGCGGGACCACCCCCCAGCCCACTGTGACGTCATAAACGGTCGAAACTTTGAAAATTCATAGGAAAAGATTTACACACGCTAGAAGGTCGCGGTTGGTACCAAAATTCTCAAAATGAGGTCTAGTTTAGATTAAAAATAATAATAAGTAGTTTTTCCTACCCAGGCGCACACCCTGTTGGGCACTTTGTGAAAATATAAAGACCATCATTTTCTATTGTCTCCATTCTCGATGTAACTGAGTCTTGATCATGAGTCCCATAAATTTTTTTATAAAAACATGAGATTTTCAATTGAAGTTTTTCAAATTGAATTGCAGTTTACACTCTGCAGTGTGTCAGAAACCCGATAGTGAATCGCACTTGAACGTTCGCTTTCGGAGGTGAGCCAAATTTCAGCTGATCAAATGAAATTGTTTCTTCATAATAGAATTTCACGTCAACCAGTACCTAGTGCTTCTCGTGCAATTCTCCAATACGGTACGTAGATAATAATTATACACTTAAGGTTTTTTTTCGTGATTTGGATTCAGAACGGTCTAAAACGGATTTGTATGTGGATATATTTTTTCTCTATTGAGTGTTGTCCTCCTTCACCCCAGATTAATCGCATAAGGAACTAAAAACCGTTCCAGCCCATATGTGTTCGCCTGCGAACACATATGGTAAGTTGTTCAACACACCTACAATCAGGAACTCTAGTTTTTACTGGCTCCATGTAAATATTAAAGATGTTTTCATTACAAGGGAAATACAAAATCTTTCTAAAAATTAAACAAAAAAACCTAGAAGTGAGCTTTATTCATATACTTTTGCCCTCCAATACACGAGTGTGTTAAGAGAGTGGTTCCCTCCTTTGCGCTTTTCAAATAAATTCCGCTATATTTTATATGAACCACGAATGAGAGCATATAAAGTCAACAACCACCATCCATGCGTACTTCAGAAACGGAATAAATTTGATTTGGAATGGTGTATTTCCCAAGGGCCAACTGATATTTCGTAAGGAGAAAAAAGTTCTGCACATCGGAAGAGTGCACCGCCATAAATTCCATATTGCGAGGTTTCTCCTCTGGATCCCAGAATCGGTTTCAAACGCAAAATACGTGGATCGGAAGTTATTGCTTAATTCTCATGGGAATCGTCCCGCATTTCCCAAACCGCAGATCTTTCTTTGCAACTGAATAAAAGATTGGATGGAAATGCAGAGCGAGCAGAAATATCGGATGTGTGATTATACTTTATTAACTGACTTCCCGTTCGTTGTAAGAGTGTTTGTTTCGTGGTTTTTCAGCTCAAAGACTGCTGTCATAAACAATAACTGACTATAAATCAGGATTGTTCATGATTACCCATGTAGAGATGAGCTGTGATTAATAAAGGTTGGTTTTATCAATTAAGCAGGAGTTTCTGAGGTCCCCGACAGCGCATGTATACTAAATTTTAGCTCTCGGTGGTGAACATGAAAGAAGTTGGTTTCAACGCTCTTACTTATCTGATTTTTTCCCAATCACTGAATGTTCAGATACCGCCTGAGCTATGAGTCGCTCCTCCAAAGAACGCCCGAAAGCTCATCGTTCAACAAGTAGGATTTATAAACAACTCGTTCTTCGTCATATCTCTTCTTAGTGGTAAGAAATGGTCCACCAATATTTCCGGCAATACAGTCCAGTAGTCCTGCAATATAGTTCAGAGGGTACTCGAAAAAGATTAGGGCAATGGTTTTCTTTTCTCGTTTGTTCAGGGGCAGTATGGACATATTGAATCCAAGTTTGCCACCTAGAAAGCCGTGAGGAATTTTCTGATATTTCTTCTGAGGCTCCTGTTTGTTTAACCACCAAGAGATCAGGACTAACCTCGTTGTCCCAGGTTGTTATGGCTAAAGCCATATACATAGCTCTCCTTTCATCGCTTGTGAAGGAGAAAATGACCCTTCACGTCGGAGTATCCGGAGTTGGATGTAACGGGGCCCCTGCCAGGTGCCTGATTGAATGTTCACATGGTGAATATACGTCTGCCGAGTGGAATGGGCCTGTTGCGTCAATTTCCTTTAATTAAAACATTCTGTTCCGTAGAATCCTTGCTGAGCTAAATGTCATGGGATGCTCATGTTAGAGTTGAACATCGAAACCTCATTTGGACAAAGTTAGCCCCTAGTCTGTTGGACAAATCACGGGGGCTCTGGCACCTACTGCAGTATCGTCCCTTGATGTTGTGGAAGGAATTGAGAACTTGGTGAACCAATCTTGGTCAATGATTGGAACTATTAGTCCACTTACATGTATATGACGGTGAGGGCGTATTCACTAATCATAACTCGACATTATCACACCACTTGCATTGCTCTACAATAGCATTACGATTGAATTTAACTTATCAAACATTATTAGGCCGACCTCCCTTCGCGGGGTTCTCCCGAACTGCCTGTCCCCCTCTCGATACATCGCTACACCCGTCCAGTATCGATAGCTGATTCAATAGGCTTCTCGTTCATTCGATCCATCGAGATGCCGATTCAGAGATCTCATTATATTTCGGTAGGGCCTAATACAACTACCTCGCCACCACAGCTTGACTTCCAGTATCTGCTGTTATCTTTGAAACTGAAATTCCTGAAGTAAGAACAAGAAAACTATTCGCGCACTTCATTGAATATCACCCAAGTTTAGATGAAATCGATCGAGAGGGAAACTGTTGTGTGAGTGGAACCTTGATCAACACACCCGGTTTTTCTCTCACTGGCTGCCGGCTGCCTCCGAGAAGGGATGGAATGAAATTAAATTTATTCCGGCAAATGTCAAAGGGCATTATTAATCTTTTTTTCGCTTTTTTCTCTCTCCCCCCTCCCTCGACCATTACGCTCCAAGTAAACCTTTCACGCACTTCTGGTTCAAAATCTCATTACATTGTGTTTGCCAACTTCCCACTCAGTTTTATTTCATCTCAGTTATAAACCTGTTTTGGAAGGACGGCTGAGGGAAAATCCAGATTGAATTTTCGAAACTCAAATATTTTCATTCCATAACCAGCTAACTTCATCAACCTATTATCCTCCTCACCGCTGCCGTGAATTTTATTTATAAAACGATCTTGATGAGAACTTCAGTTATTTATTCGTTTAGAATACGAATATTATATATCTACTTGACTAACTCATTCTCAACATTGCAAATTAAATGACATTTTTATAACGTAAGGTCAACCCGCATGAACCCGACAATATCATCAATAATCGGACTAAGATTTCGGGTACCTATTTTAAGATCGGAGCAAGCAATTGATCATGTGACTTAATTTTTACTTACTTCCTAAAATGCATTACTATCAAAATGATATCTTTCTTCTTTTCTTTATTCATTCAAAGTGCAAATGCTATTATATCAGAAGGTATCGGAAGAAACAGTAGATAAATTTGACCATGCTCACCTGATCCTGCCTGAACCCAAATTTACCTGTTTCAGAAAGACAACTGCAATAAATTGGCCTTATTCCACGCTAAACAAAGCTAGCTTTGCTGTTTGCAAAGTTTTGTTGAATGTTTGATTTCTTCATGGTGTTTAAAGAAGTTACTAGAAACGATAATTCAGCCAATGCTACAAAACTTGCGAGGTTCCTGTAATAACTATGAAGGGGAGAGAAGGAACGCTACTATAATTCACAAATTTATTTAATTCGAATTAAAATTTGACACTCATATCCATCAGAACATCTCATGACACCATATACGGAAACGATTATAGGAAACATGATTGATTTCCATTTTCAGCCCAAAATGCCAAAAAAAAAAGGTTTTGTTACTTCTTCTTTGTGCCACTTCTAATTTGACTCTATTGTAAAACTGTGAACCTATAAGTCTCCATCTATTGTTCTCCTGGTGTTAGCTCTAGCACTGTCGGGAAGTGATTCACGTTTTTGCTATGCGATCGCTCGAGAAAGGTGGAGAACTAGTTCCTTTTTAGAACGAACATCCTCGACTGAGCCGCAAATACGCGATTTCTGTCTTGAGTCCAGATCAACCTTCAGCACGGGATTCTCGGGTGATCTTGACCGGCTCTCACGTGACCGGCGTTCCTCAGTAATAATTCGTTTCAAAGAGACCTCCGGAGAACTTAACTTGAACGTGTTCTCGTCGCTTTAATTACCTATTTGTACTGAAATCGGTCAGTTGCCCTGTTCTCACATCCCAAGAATCATAGGTCTGCCCGGGTCCAACAGCGTTTTCAGAACAAGTTTAGCGACTTCCGAAAAATCTGTTTATATTGTAAACTCTCATTCTTGAGTCACTGGTTTGTGTATATTACGAAGTTCGGTCTGGCGTAAAATTTATAGGGCTAGTTCCGCCTATTATGAAAAAACAATAATTTTTTTCACGTTTTCGGCAACTTCCTTATTTTCTAAGCAAACTCAAATCTGACTACCCCGCTGGAAAGAGCTCTTGACCATTTAAGAAAAACTGTTCACTGGAATAGTCTTTGAATCTCAAACTTGAGAATTTGTCAATTACTATTTTTTTAAACATTTTGGAGAATTTTTTCAGACTCAAAAGGTTAAAACATGCTTCATTTCATCAGCGTTCCAGCGATAACCCATTTTTTAGAGTAACTATGCAATTTGAGGTAGGAAATGGTATTGGAAGGCAAAACCGTGAGGTTTTCTTAACGAAATGAGCGATCCGGCTTGAGACTTCGGGGTTCGGTGAACCGTCCCGGTGGAGCTTTAGTGTAGATCCATAGCGGTCCATCCAAGCACTGTTTCTCAAGCTCATTTTCTCGAGAAAAAAAATCACGTTTTTGGTTTATTATTTTCAATAATAAGCCTTTGGAATCGAGCAAGAAAAAAAAATTTTAACCCCCCCTCAAAATTTGATGTTTTACGTTTCAAGGTACGTAGAATACGAAAATCGAATAAAAAAATTTCCGTCCGTCCGCCGTACGCGGCACTTTTCTTAGCAACACTGGACCGATGTGGTTCAAATTTGGTATATGGGCTCCATTTGGGGTTTAGTTGTGCCGCGAAGCTTTTGGTTGATGTAGGTCACTTCTAAGGGGTGAAAATTAAGGGTTGAAATTTTCAAGAGTGCCCTAGCTTGAAAACTCTCGAAATTAAGGTATCGTTTTTTCACCAATTTTAAATAGCATTGAATTTTAAAAAATTTTTGAGACCACCCGGAGCTCTGTAGGACAAACCGTTCGGTCCCTACGAGTACTTGAAGGTTTTCCTTCGATAAAACAGAATCATGAGTGTGAATCGCAAAAGAGGTCTAATCTCCATTCAAATTTTATCGGACTAAAATGCGATCGCTGTTCATTTCTTCGATTTGTATACAGTTTTGCCTTCTGCTTAATCAGTAATCAAATTTCCATATGAAGCTTTCTATTTTTCCAATCGAGTGTGAAGCGTTTAGTTCTTTCTAATAAACTTGATTGTGAAGGTGTGAAGCCAGTATGGTGTGGTGGGTAGTACCTAGCTGGTAGGTAAAAAAAAGTTGGTAGGTAAAAAAAATGTTGGTGGGTAAAAAACGCTGCAAATTATTGCTCAAAGGCTTCTTCACTCTTCAGATCACTGATCAGCTGAGTGAGCTCCGAAGCCATTTTCAATCCTATTGAATGGAAGTGCTCTTCCAGGCGTCTCCAGCATTCGAGGAGATCTTCTTCACTCTTCAGATCACTGATCAGCTGAGTGAGCTCCAAAGCCATTTTTACTCCTATTGAATGGAAGAGCTCTTCCAGGGTCTCCAGCATTCGAGAAGATCTTCTTCACTCTTCAGATCAGTGATCAGCTGAGTGAGCTCCGAAGCCATTTTTACTCCTATTGAATAGAAGTGCTCTTCCAGGCATCTGCAGCATTCGAGGAGATCTTCACTCCTCAGATCACTGATCAGCTGAGTGAGCTCCAAAACCATTTTTACTCCTATTGAATGGAAGTGCTCTTCCAGGCGTCTCCAGCATTCGAGGAGATCTTCTTCACTCTTCAGATCACTGATCAGCTGAGTGAGCTCCGAAGCCATTTTCAATCCTGTTGAACGCAGGAAGCTGAAATTTGAGAGGGAAGGTCAAGGGAGAATACAGATGGTGGTAGGTGCTATTGATGGAGAACCAGTGATCTATACAGAAGGGTGATCTATACAGAAAATAATAAACCTCTGAGCAATGATTTGCAGCGTTTTCACAATCAAACACCATTTCCCTCCCCTCACCCCCCTCCCCCTCCCTCAAATTTCATAGTAAAATCTGGAAAAATGGGTTACCGTTGAAAAGTTGTTGAAATGGAGCATGTTTTAATGAGGGTCTCTGGAAAAAAAAACCGTGTTTCAGTAGGAAAAAATCACCAAAATGTTAAAAATAACAGTAATTTTCAAATTTCCAAGTTTTAGATAGAAAGATTATCTAATCTAACCTTCGGGCGGGCGCACCATCTGAGTCCACACCGAATAATATAATATATTTTAGCATATAAGTGATAGTGTACACCATCACTGAGTTTCTCATTATGGAAACACAAATAAGGTACACAACCACGAATATTAGGTAAAAGAAATATATTTTATTGAAAATAATTTCGACTAGGTGGGTATGAATAAAAACGTAAGTAATTTGAAAATATGACCAAATCAGACTAAAAAACTAGGTACATTCAGTATTCAGTCTTTCTTCCAGTAACACAGCAAAAAATTTATTATGCGATATCACAATATAATATTGATAACACAATAAAGTGATTACATGGTGTACTTGAGCACATTGTTTAATTAGATCCAACGTCGACGTCGTCAACTTTCACACTGATTTACGAGCGTCGTTTGCGAATTTCACGTAGCTTCTGCCTGCCATCTGGTTTCTAATGTTGTAATTAAAGAATACCTGTGCGTTGGATTACGGCCAAATTGTCGCCCAAGCGCCATCCAAGGTGTACTGTTTTTCTGAAATGGTCAATAGCTCATCATGCGGGAAATTTAATGCTCTTTCCAACGATGTAATCAGATTTGAATTAGCTTGGAAAATAAGGAAGTTATGACTATTTCAGTGCTCACGAAAACACGAAAAAAACTTCAAAGTGAAGAAAGTTGAATTTTGAGCGGGTTAATAAAAGGGCTAAGATGGAAAAGTTGTTGCATAATTAGTTGTAGAATCGATTCTTGAAGTATTGTTCATTCGTCTTGGGACTCCCTGTATTCACCCAACGCTAAAAATTGAAATACCTACAACCGTCTGGTTAAGTTGTATAATTGAATTCGATTTTACGACTTCTCTCGACCTCCTGATAGAGCCGCCACCTGAATATTATTATCTCAGTCCTTCTCTTGTCTCTCTAATGTTTTCAAATTTCAACACCCGTCGGTGTGTCTTTTATGGTGCAATAATCAGATAATCTCTACAACGCCTTTATCTTGAGTTTTGCAGCGGAACTACAATTCTCTTTTCTTAGCTGCTTGTTTCCGAACATCAGTTGTTTCCCAACAAAAATTACTGTCATTTAGCGTGACGTAATAACGTCACTATCCACTCGAATTACACAGTTTATTTTTATTCTTGTTGACGATAGGTCCTCAACTTGCGATTTTAAACGTCTTAAATACCTGCAATATCCATTGCAATATCTGAAATTTCAAGCTTGGGCGAGAGGGTACAATACTCCTCAAAGCATTCACCCAAAAGATCTGCCACATTAGCAACTTTTATAACATTTATGTCCAAACGCGAACCTGATTCATATTTTGTTTGTTTCGTTTATTCCAGGTGAGTCCCGTTGTCTATTTTTGGAGGTTTCCCCATTTATTTCATATTTTGGTGAGTAACTAACTCTAGAAGTTGTAAAGTATAGAGAATGTAGCAATTACGTAAGAGCAGCAATTATTAGAATTGTATATATATATATCTATTGTACAGAAGAGACAAAATGGGGGGTAATATGGTATGTATCGACCTTAACGCTTTCATAACCAGATTGAGATAATAATTCCGATTTCCTCGTATTTCCTTTTGACATTCAATTGAAGAAAGTTCTGAGGTGTCGCTGACCAAATTTGGAGTCATTTGCATTTTTTACCCAATGTGGAGGGTAAAAAAAGTTCCGGTGGTAGTCTGTCCCCGAATTATGTCCCAGTTTTATCAATGGTATGACGACGCTCTCCCTCGTACCACATTTGTAGGCTAGGAAAAAATAATCCCAGTTGTACTACAACTTTGCGCCTCAACATGGGAAGCCACGATACTTTCGAGATAGTGGAAAGACTGCGCCTTTTCTGGAAAGCTAGAAACTTGGGCCTCGTCACCAACCTCAGAAAATACAGAAATTTCGGGTTACTGAAGATGGCATAAAATAAACAAAATAAGGTAGGCTAATGGCGGGTAGCCTAGCGGGTAGTGCTGGAAAACCTTGAAAACCCCTTCAGGAAAAAGGAAATGTCTTGAAAAGTCGAGGGGTTGAAAACTTGATTTGGCAGCCTCACTTCATACAGCTGTTATCTACTTTTGTACATAATTCAATTCAATATTCGAGTTTTACCATCGCGTCTCTAGAAGATTTATCTCTAGAAGTGCTGTTCTTGTTTTTCCTAAGGGATTTCTTAGTCAATTCCCCGAGGCAAATCTCATTATCTCTCATTGGGCGGGAGAAGGTAGTTGAATCACCGTTGAAGGCTCCAGCAGCTCCGGCTTTCTCTGTATAAGCTTGTCGACAACGAAACTAGTTTATAGGACTTGATAGAATGCAATCGACTTGATAAAGGAATACTGTCGGCTTTTTGGTTGACTTCGAACCGCCAATACATCAGGAGGAAGTCTCTTCGTTTGGTGTATCACTGATTCTGATAGACTTCTTTATATTCTCGTTCAAGTAGCATTTTCCTATTTGACACCATCAATCTGCGTTATGATTTATGTTATTGAGTTCTCCTGGTTCTTACTTCCAACCGGATTCTATGAATTTTGAATTGTAGGAGTTGAATAATTGAATGTGTAGTTCACATGACTTGCACATTCAAGTGATCTTCCAAGTGGGTGTGGTACATAGCTTCCTCGTATTTCTAACACGATTGAATGAGTAGACCATCCGAGGGATAGTGGGCAGTCAAAACGTTAATCTTCACCATCCTTCAAATTTGAGGGAACCATCGAGTCCCTGGGAATTTCAACGTTTTTGACTAATTCTTTTTCTAAAGATTCAACCATTTAGATGGGATCCCAATGAATTTCATAGAGAGCTCTAACCACGCAGTCTCTGAGAATTGTAACACAAATAAATGCAAATTTTAGAGATAGAAATTCTTGTCCCAAGTATTCCACGTTTGCGCATGCGCAGAGGTACCTAATCTGTCAATGAACAATTAAATTCATTGGGGACCATCTACACTAATACCCACACATACAGACAGTCATAGGGAGACATACATGTTTTTGTAAGCATTATGCAACACAAGTATCAGCAAATGATCATGTTCTAGATTTCCAAGGATGTTGGTTTGTTTAGAAAATTGAACAGTCTCTGTGATATATCTCTGTGACTGAATGTGCTCTCGTTGAACATGAAAGAAATATTTCTAAAATGAGGAAAGTACAAGTTGATGTATTGATAATAAATCATGATTATAAAATCGAAAGATGGTTTTTTGTTCTGTTTTATTTTTGGTTCATTATTTTCAATAATAAGCCTTTGGAATCGAGCAAGAAAAAAAATTTTAACCCCCCTCAAAATTTGATGTTTTACGTTTCAAGGTACGTAGAATACGAAAATCTAATAAAAAAAAATTTCCGTCCGTACGCCGTACGTGGCACTTTTCTTAGCAACCGATTTGGTTCAAATTTGGTATATGGGCTCCATTTGGGGTCTAGTTGTGCCGCGAAGCTTTTGGTTAATGTCAGCCGCTTCTAAGGGGTCAAAATTAAGGGTTGACATTTTCAAGAGTGCCCTAGCTCGAAAACTCTCGAAATAAAGGTATCGTTTTTTCACCAATTTTAAATAGTATTGAATTATTAAAACTTTTTGAGACCACCCGGAGCTCTGTAGGACAAACCGTTCGGTCCCTACGAGTACTTGAAGGTTTTCCTTCGATAAAACAGAATCATGAGTGTGAATCGCAAAAGAGGTCTAATCTCCGTTCAAATTTTTTCTGACTAAAATGCGATCGCTGTTCATTTCTTCGATTTGTATACAGTTTTGCCTTCTGCGTAACCAGTAATCAAATTTTCATATGAAGCTTTCTATTTTTCGAATCGAGTGTGAAGCGTTTGGTTCTTTCTAATAAACTTGATTGTGAAGGTGTGAAGCAGAATGGTGTGGTAGGTAGTACCTACCAATAGTTGGTAGGTAAAATAAAGTTGGTAGGTAAAAAAATGTTGGTAGGTAAAAAACGCTGCAAATCATTGCTCAAAGGTTTATTATTTTCTGTATAGATCACCCTTCTGTATAGATCACTGGTTCTCCATCAATCACCTACCACCATCTGTATTCTCTCTTGACCTTCCTTCTCAAATTTCAGCTTCCTGCGTTCAATAGGATTGAAAATGGCTTCGGAGCTCACTCAGCTGATCAGTGCTCTTCCAGGCGTCTCCAGCATTCGAGAAGATCTTCTTCACTCTTCAGATCTCTGATCAGCTGAGTGAGCTCCGAAGCCATTTTCAATCCTATTGAACGCAGGAAGCTGAAATTTGAGAGGGAAGGTCAAGGGAGAATACAGTGGTAGGTGCTATTGATGGAGAACCAGTGATCTGTACAGAAGGGTGATCTATACAGAAAATAATAAACCTTTGAGCAACGATTTGCAGCGTTTTTGTTCATGGGTGCCTAACAACACTTAAACATGAAATTTGTCAACGTCACACTTCATGATAATTTTATAAGGTATCTCTTCAAGGTGTCAAACAGTTGGAGTCGAATGAGCCTCCCCCCAAGAGCTTTGGAGGCCCAACCATTTGCTAATTGTCTGCCGTGTTCTTCGCAGATGAGTGATCTTTTCAGGAAAATAATGAACCGTTGTGTAATCATTTATAGCGTTTGATGGGCGATGATCGGTTCGAAAGAAGGTGTTCGAGATTCTTCGGAAACTTGAAATTGTTGAATATTATACTGCTGTATTTTGGATATGTGTTCACCATTGTTCATCACAATTGAAGAGCATCGTCTTTTCTCATCTTTAAGGAAAGTGTATTATTCTCTAGTGTAGATTTTAATTTTTGAAGGAAATTAGGTCGAATACGATATGATCTCGAGTACCGTTTCTTCCGTGATTTTTTGCGCTGAATTTAATGGTCACTTTCCTGAGTATTTTCGTCTGATTTGCCGAGAAATAGTGTGTTTTACGGACTTACCAGCTATTTTTTGCTTCCGAGTCTACCAAGGTAGCGGAAGCTTTGTTTTCACTTTTCAAGGACGAAAAAAAAAGTTCTCCAAAATCAAAATTTCCACTCGCGTTTTGCGTTTTAGACCTTTCTGAACAATTTTGGTTCCGTGTCTGTCTGTCTGTGTGTCTGTCTGTCTGTGTGTCTGTCATGAATTCCTTGTAACGCGCATAACTATACGAAGTTATTGTCCGATTGCTATGAAATTTTTAGGGATTGTGCGGGTTGGCGTGTAGACGGTCCCCTATGAAAATCATCATCCCCGGACTGATAGAAGCGACTGCGCATGCGCAAACGTGAATTCCTTGTAACAGCCATAACTTCCACATTTTCCATCCGATTTCAATGAAATTTTCAGGGATGTTAAAGACTAGTATTTAGATGGTCTCCTATGAAAATTGTCAACTTCGGACTGATAGTAGCCACTGCGCATGCGAAAACGTGAATTTCCTTGTAACGGCCACAACTTCCACATTTTCCACCCAATTTCAATGAAATTTTCAGGGTTTATGTGGATTAGGTTGTAGATAGTCCCCTATGAAAATCATCATCCCCGGACCGATAGAAGCGACTGCGCATGCGCAAACGTAAATTCCTTGTAACAGCCGTAACTTCAACTGTCCCCCAGGGGTCGCGGGTTCGAATCCCAGCCGAGGCTAAGTATTTTTTTGATCCAATCACATACATCTACTCACTTAATTTTTCATACGAATTTGATGAAATTTTCTAGGATTGTCCAGATTAGCGTGTAGATGGTCCCCTATGAGGGTAGTGGAAGGTACTTAGAGAATGGTGTTTTGAGATTAACTACTAGGCATGCATCTGATCATCTATATAATCGGGTTATGGATACGAGGAAGCTATGTGCCACACCCACTTGGCAGACTTTTTTTAAACAAATGCGTTGTAAAAAATGTATGCTTTTTTGAATTCAAACGTAATTTTCTCGAATTTGTATAGATGTACAAAATTCATGCGTATTTTAACATTCGAACCTCGGACATTGACATTAGCCGCTCAACTGTCATCAGAATCATTAAAAGACATACAAGGAAAAAAAATCGTCAAATCGCGACACACCGAAAAGAGAACCTCCTCCTTCGTGCCTACGGTGGTTTTGAAGTCGGTCAAAAAGATCTTTATGCCCGATGGGTTCCCTGCTTGCTCTTGGATTAAGAAGGAATAAGAGGTGTTCGCCATTCTAGTAGTTGGTCTCAAGTTCACCTGTAAGTACACCCGCTCCAGCGCTTGTATCTTCTGGCCTTCCTTGTCACCTTGTCGTGTGTACCATTCGAAAGATGTTTGTTCACAATTTACAATACAATTCATTGGAAAAATGCTCAGACTCTTCCTGTTGGGGACCACCCTGAACTACGCGATGTATTCCATAATTAAGTTGGGGATAATCATGACGGGTGGTTTCCGGTAGGTAATAGAAATACTCCTTCTATTTTCAATTTCCTATTATATGATGTGTATTATACCAATTTAAATCAACTTAACCCTTCACTGGTAGACCCCGGAGCGCTGCGCTCCTTCAGCCCATTTTTCGAATACTGTGGTTCACAGTGGCTACCCTGAGGGCTGTGATTCACAGTTCCCTCCTAGAAACCACCTCTACGCAGGACCGTACCCTCCTCTCTGTCCCCAAAACCGCTCAGGGTTAGTGAGAATCGGTTTCTTGCACTAAAACGTGAATGTGTCAGATCGCTCCTAAGTCTTAGCGCCCTTCTGATCCCAAGAAATGGCTTCAGTGGTCTGAGGAAGATTCTGACGATATGGCAGAAGGTACATCTGACTGAAACGGCTTTGATTAGTTAAATTTTGATTGCTCAGTTATTTGTATTTCAGAGTTGAGCAAAACCTATTTTTACCAATACGTATTTCTGAGTTCAATAAAAAAAACTTTTTTACCAATATGTTTTTCATTGAACATTTTTAGATACACCAGGAGATGAGTTGAGTATCTCACTCTGACCAAAAACAATTAAAAAATATGATAAATAATGATTTTTTCGGGAGGAAGTACCGAAAGAGCGCCGCGCTCCTGGGTCCACCTTTTGCGAGATGAGATAAGGTCCACCACTGAAGGGTTAAACATCAGAATCTGATGTTTAACCGATATTTGATATCGGTTGAAGGTGTAAATTTTGCCATGGACTACTGTCTAATTTAAAAGTCGATTCCCACACCTGTCACCTGTCTAAACAGACATAATCGATCGTGTTTCAAGTGCACGCTGCTCGTTTACGTAATGTGTAGAAGTGGGCGACGGTACAGCCAATTATTATGGCGCGGGTGTAATTTCGTTAGTTACACAAATAAACCCTTGTCAAGACGACAAAGAACGACATTGTCTTGGAGTTTTCATCGATAATGAAGTGAAGATAATAGTTGGACATGTCTGCATGTCCCTCGAGCTCAGGTTATCTCTTTCGTCGAGGATCTGTTATCGTTAGAAGCTGAATCTTTCGTGATATCGCAAACTGTTGTAACAACTCCGACAGACTCTATCTCGTCCATGTAGGCACTTCATTCATTTTTGACGTGAAGGGTAACGTCGTATACGAAGCGTTTTTTATTTTATTTTTTTTTAAATATTTTTACTCTTCAATTTTTAAAAAATAAATCCAATAATAATTTTGAATAATAAATCTTTTTAATCTTCAACTTCCACGATACCTTTCATGGCATTTGATTTGATAATTTTACAGTAACAAGCCGAAAAGTAGTGAGTTGAGCCTTTTTTTTTTAACGTCACACATGGTTTAATACAGTAGATTTTTGACATTTTATGTCTTTACTATGGCACATAAATGAAAAATCGTCACGCGGGGAGCGTTACGCGGAAATTTCTGATGATTTTCACGTACAACCAATCGTTCCTAGGGAAAACTAACTTCCTCATTTTCCACCCCACAAAAATCGTTCACCACTCATTGGAAAGCTCTCAATTTATTAAACATAAGACATAAAATGTCTCTCGTGGTTGCGTACTTGTACGAAAGCTGTATCCACCGTTTGTGTTTTTTTTTTATAGAGGTTTTCATTATAATATAATGAAATCCTATAACATCCTATATTATAGGATGTTAGATTTCGTGAAGACCACAGGCCAGGAATCTTTCGACCTCAATTTTGACTCAAGGTACACCCTTGAATGTCCTCGGGTGAGTGATGATCGTACAGTAAGATGTTATGGTCTAGCTGAGAAAGAGAAGTTGGGAATCAGACGGGAAGTTGATGTAGTTGAAATATAAGGTTGATTGGCTTTTTGTTGAGGAGGGGGGGGGGGTCTAGCCCAAAAAAAAGGAAGATGTCCATCTCAGAAAGAGAAGGTCCATCAAGTTGGGGCGTCTGATTATACCAAAAATGACCCTAGGTAAAATCCAAATTTCCAAGGTACAATATTTCACCAGATGCGCCTCTATAAACCATCAATACAATTCATCATCAGATTCGTACGTTTTTGGCTCACTTGTTGCCTAAATGTAGTGGCTTATGTCACCTACTGATTCGAATACACTGAATTTATAGATGACCTTCTTGGAGCCTCAACCAAAATCTATCCTTATTTGAGCGTTTTTGAAGTTTAGGAACCGAAAAACTTAGTTCAAAAGAAATTTACGCTCATATGGGACTATATTGGTACTAACCTGCACATTTACAATATTTTTATATGATTTTGTCCGAAAAAGATGGTGTGGAAAAAAAAACTGGAAAAAACGCGAATGAAAATTTTAATTCCGGAGATTTTTCTTAGCTGCTTCCCTACCTTAAACATTAAGGAGGCAAATAGTGAAATTGAGAATGACAGAACGGTAGGACTTAATTATGTTGTGGAATAAAATCAGCCCTGAGTGTCCTTCAAACGGTTAACCACATTGTGGGGTGTTTACTCCTCAAAGCTGTTTGCCGTGTTCGGTAATCAAGATCCTAATCACAACTTTCTCACCAACGCTGCCCACAACAGGTACCTTCGGTCAAGTGTCAAGCATCGGTTGCCAGTTCACAGCAGTGCCGCACAAGTGCATTCCTACTTAGAACTATACTCTAACGTTCAAGTTTATAATAGCATTTTTCGCTAAATTTTCTTAAAATTATTCGATTCTACGGTTAAACCACTTTGTCTTGGTTTTTTGGCGTTTTTTTTGGCTATCCCGATTATTTATATTAATTATTCGTATCAACAAAGAAAACTAATACATTCATGTCACTCAAAAAATAGTTCTTGTCATTTGTGTGTATCTACATTATAAACGTCAGCATTATAGTGAAGAAGTTATTATTAAGCTAGATGCTTGTGTGAGTTGGAGTGATAATGTTAAAATAATACAATATATTATTTTATATTATGCTCATTTTTTTACGTATATTATGCTCTTTTTTACGCAACAACTTTTTTTAAAAATAAAAAGTGAAATAAAACTTTTTTTATAAAATACAAAGTTTTTGATTTATTGTGAGTCCAACCCTTAAGATATCAAAGAGAGCGAACGGTTGGTCCTACAGAGCTCTGGGTGGTCTCATTCTATTCTAAAAATTCAGTTCTATTTTAAATTGACGAAAAGTGTATCTACCTTTATATCTAGAAATTTGGAGCAAGGGCGATTTGAATATTACAACCCCTATTATTCAGCCCTTAGAAGTGACTGAAATCAACCAAAAGCTTCGGGGCACTACTAAACTCTAAATGGAGCCCATATACCAGATTTGATCAAAATCGGTCATGGTAACCAAGAAAAGTGCCACGTACGGACGGATTTTTAAAATTCGATTTTCAGATTCTTCGTACAATAAAACGAATTTTTACGAGAAAAAAAAATGTTTGTTGCTCGATTCTTCATTGAAAATAATGAATCAAAAACCTAGTCAAACATACAATTTATTGTAGTTTAAACTAACCTTATTTTATTTATTTATCAATTATTATTATTATTATTTTTTGATTTGTCCTTTGCTGTGCAGCGAAACCGATGCTTAGATGGTACCTAAATGGGAAACGGTGTGCACCGGGTATTGGACATCCGTCCGCTTATGTGAAATGTCGATTTCAATAATCCGTTTGTGGTCCATCCCATTTATATATTTCAATATTCTAGTTAATGGGAATTTTTCATTGACGTTCAGTGGAAAATGAAAAATTAGGAAAAGGTTGGAAAAAACTAGGAGTGCTCGAAACGATGAACTGCATTATGATGCACAATTATTACAAAACTCATAATTACGAAACAAGTACTTGAATCAGAGTGAGTACTTGAATCAGGGATTTTCGGGAACGACTATTGTTCGTTTGCTCCAAAACTCAGGATTATCTTTGTCCTCTGAACTCAGTTCCGAACATTTATTTATTTTGGTTTATTATGCTCTATAATGTACCTTCGGAATCAAGCAAAAACGTTTTAACCTCCCCTCAAATTTAATGGTTAACGTTTCAAAAAATTAAATCCGAAAAAATGTAGAATTTGAAAATGGGATTTACAAAAATTCCGTCCGTACCCCCCCCCCCCCCCCGAACTTTCATTAGGGAAGGAAAAACCAATTTTGGTTAATTTTAGTCACTTCTAAGGGGTAAAAACGCTGCAAATTATTACACAAAGGTTTATTATTTTTCTATATAATTGTCTATAAAGCCACCAACCATCCAAACATCGATGGCATTTCGGTCAGCTTTAATTTGAACGGAGATTAGGCCTCACACTCGTGTTTCTGATTTATCGCATGTTTATTATTTTTATGGTTTATTATTTCATTATTATTATTTTAATGGTTTATTATTGGTTTATTATTTCCAATAATAAGCCTATGTGATCGTATCACAAAAAATTTTTATAACCCCCCCTCAAACTTTGTCACTTTACGTTTCAAGGTGCGGAGAATCCAAATTTGCAATGTCCGTCCGCCGTCCGCCGTTCGCCGTCCGGGCCATAAAAGGCCTTGGAATCGGTCTAAAAAACCCGTTCTTTCGCACATAGACTCCATTTGGGGTCTAGTTGGTCCTAACGTCGAACTATTCCGATCGCTCAATTCGTATAGAAGTTATGGGCAAATAACCAGCCAAAAAAGAGGTTTTTGCTTAAATATGCGTGGGGTGACATTTTCAAAGTATTTTTCTTCATGTTGGATGGTTGGTGGCTTTATAGACGATTATATAAAAAAAAAAAAATAATAAACCATTAAAATAATAAACCATAAAAATAATAAACGTACGACAAATCAGAAACACGAGTGTGAATCGCAAAAGAGGCCTAATCTCCGTTCAAATTAAAGCTGACCGAAATGCCATCGATGTTTTTCTTCATGGTGGATGGTTGGTGGCTTTATAGACGATTATATAGAAAAATAATAAACCATTGTGTAATAATTTGCAGCGTTTTTTTCTATATAATCGTCTATAAAGCCACCAACCATCCGGAGATTAGACCTCTTTTGCGATTCACACTCGTGTTTCTGATTTATCGTACGTTTATTATTTTAATGGTTTATTACTTTTCTATTTAATCGTCTATAAAGCCACCAACCATCCAACATGAAGAAAAATACTTGGAAAATGTCACCCCACGCATATTTAAGCAAAAACCTCTTATTTGGCCGGTTATTTGCCCATAACTTCTATACGAATTAAATGATCGGAATAGTTCGACGTTAGGACCAACTAGACCCCAAATGGAGTCTATGTGCGAAAGAACGGGTTTTTTAGACCGATTCTAAGGCCTTTTATGGCCCGGACGGCGGACGGTGGACGGCGGACGGACATTGCAAATTTGGATTCTACGCACCTTGAAACGTAAAGTGACAAAGTTTGAGGGGGGGTTATAAAAATTTTTTGCGATACGATCACATAGGCTTATTATTAGAAATAATAAACCAAAATAGGGGTTGTTATTTTCAAAAGCGCCCTAGCTCGAAAACTCTCGAAGTAAAGGTATTGTTTTTTCACCAATTTGAAATCGAAATGAATTTTTAGAATCAATGAGACCACCCAGAGCGCGTTAGGACAAACCGTTCGCTGCCTACGAGTACTTGAGAGTTTTCCTTCGATAAAACTGAATCACGAGTGTGAATCTCCAAAGAGCGAAACAAAAATGCGATTGTTGCCATCAACTTTTAGAATGACATTTCTTTTTTTTCAACCTTGAGAAGTGAAAAAAACGTCTGCCAAGTTGGGTGGGCAGTATAACTTCCTCACTCATTGTAACATGGACGTATAGAATCAGTTGGCGAAAAAATTATGATTCAAAGAGTTATTGAATACCAAAATATTGGCGATAATATGCGGGATAGGGTTGCAGTTATTAATGTTTATAATATTTTTATAAGGTATTATAGTTTATAATATTTTGTATTTTCAACGTAGAATTTTATTTAGCGGTCCACCGTCTAGGACCTAAACCACACAATCCCTGAAAATTTCATCGAAATTGGTTGAATAGTTGCGGAGTTTTGGTTGTAACAATAAATTTAAAGTTCGCGCATGCGCAGCGGCTATTGCTTGACCAATTTGATTGAAACTTATAGGGTGTCTCTTAGAAGTTAGTCCCTTTAGGGAAGTTAGAACTAACATCCAAATTTGAGCAAAATCGGTTCATTAGAAACCGAGGTTCCAGGAAATTCACGTTTGCGCATGCGCACTCGCTCCTATTGGTCCGAAGGTGCTGAAATTGATAGGGGACCGTCTAGTACCTAACCCGCACAATCCCTGAAAATTTCATCAAAATCAGACCACAGGTTAGTATAGTTTTGCCCGGGGCAAGGATTGACCACAGACAGACCGACAGACAGACAGACCGACAGACAGACACGGAACCAAAATTGTTCGGGAAGCTCTAAAACGCAAAAAGCAAGTGGAAATTTTGATTTTGGAGGACTTTTTTTTTCACTTCTTTCACGAATACAAAGCTTCCCTACCTTCGGTAGTGAGGAAGCAAAAAGCTTACGCAACCTTGGTAGACTCGGAAGCAAAAGTGCCGAAATTTCGTTGTATTCTAATATTTCAAATAACAAATCTCTTGTATTCAAATAACTAATTTTGTTGGGAAGCTTCGGATTCGTGCTCAACACCTCTGAAAACATAGAAAACCGTGGAGAAAATTCTACATAAACGTTGCATCCCCAATATCTTTTGAGACACCTGGTGACCTTAAGGAACCAAAAACCACCTCAAAAATAAGAGGTCGACTTCAATCTCGATGCTAAAAATCAAGTGTCGCACTTGATCACATTTTGGTTTATTATTTCTAATAATAAGCCTATGTGATCGTATCGCAAAAAATTTTTATAACCCCCCCTCAAACTTTGTCACTTTACGTTTCAAGGTGCGTAGAATCCAAATTTGCAATGTCCGTCCGCCGTCCGCCGTCCCCCGTCCGCCGTCCGCCGTCCCCCGTCCGCCGTCCGCGGCACTTTTCTTAGCAACACTGGACCGATTTGGTTCAAATTTGGTATATGGGCTCCATTTGGGGTCTAGTTGTGCCGCGAAACTTTTGGTTGATGTAGGTCACTTCTAAGGGGTGAAAATTAAGGGTTGAAATTTTCAAGAGTGCCCTAGCTCGAAAACTCTCGAAATAAAGGTATCGTTTTTTCACCAATTTTAAATAGTATCGAATTTTTAAAAATTTTTGAGACCACCCGGAGCTCTGTAGGACAAACCGTTCGGTCCCTACGAGTACTTGAAGGTTTTCCTTCGATAAAACAGAATCATGAGTGTGAATCGCAAAAGAGGTCTAATCTCCATTCAAATTGTATCGGACTAAAATGCGATCGCTGTTCATTTCTTCGATTTGTATACAGTTTTGCCTTCTGCGTAACCAGTAATCAAATTTCCATATGAAGCTTTCTATTTTTCCAATCGAGTGTGAAGCGTTTAGTTCTTTCTAATAAACTTGATTGTGAAGGTGTGAAGCCAGTATGGTGTGGTAGGTAGTACCTAGCTGGTAGGTAAAAAAATGTTGGTGGGTAAAAAACGCTGCAAATCATTGCTCAAAAGCTTCTTCACTCTTCAGATCACTGATCAGCTGAGTGAGCTCCGAAGCCATTTTCAATCCTATTGAATGACAGTGCTCTTCCAGGCGTCTCCAGCATTCGAGAAGATCTTCTTCACTCCTCAGATCACTGATCAGCTGAGTGAGCTCCAAAGCCATTTTCAATCCTATTGAATGGAAGTGCTCTTCCAGGCGTCTCCAGCTTCCGAGGAGATCTTCTTCACTGATCAGATCACTGATCAGCTGAGTGAGCTCCGAAGCCATTTTTAATCCTATTGAACGCAGGAAGCTGAAATTTGAGAGGGAAGGTCAAGGGAGAATACAGATGGTGGTAGGTGCTATTGATGGAGAACCAGTGATCTATACAGAAGGGTGATCTATACAGAAAATAATAAACCTTTGAGCAATGATTTGCAGCGTTTTAAAATCGTATAATCATGTGTTTTAGTGTAAGATAGTTTATATCATCCGAGTTTTATATGAGTTTCATGTTTCAACACATCACTGAATACTTTTGACATTTTCATGTCTTTCATATGGCACATAAAAAAAAAATCGTCACGAAATTTGATGCGACGAAATTTGTTGCAACGAAATTTGTTGCGACGAAATTTGCTAACGAAATTTGTCCCAAGTCGCCACAATGATGATTATGACCATCAGAAGTGAAGTTGTTAGGTAGGTAGGTACTTTACAGTTTGATGTTACCAGATCAGCTGAGTCGAAAATTGAGCTCCCAGATCAGCTGAGTCGAAAATCGAGCTCCCAGATCAGCTGAGTCGAAAATTGAGCTCCCAGATCAGCTGAGTCGAAAATCGAGCTCCCAGATCAGCTGAGTCGAAAATCGAGCTCCCAGATCAGCTGAGTCGAAAATCGAGCTCCCAGATCAGCATGAAAATGTTTCAATGTGTTGCAGACTCGTATGCAAGCGTTTTGGTTTTCTTTCGATATCAATTTTGTGATCATTCTGCAGTTATACTAATCTTCAACTCATGAGAGGTAGATCGGTTGTAAATTTTGCCGAGCTTCTCTCGAGACCTTTACTCCCATTTTAACTGTGAGAAAAACCTGTACGTAATACATTGCCAACCCCACCTGGCAGACGTTTTATTCGTATTAGTTATAATTAGAAGGAGCGATTGGTGATAACCAAGGAATAATTACTCACCCGATTAATTGGCCGTCGGTGGGAGTTCTTATCTTCCGCAGAATTCTGTTCAAGGACCCTCGCCAAGGTTCCTCATTAAAACTGCCAATACGAGCAAGTAAAGTAACAAAATGAAGTTGAATAGCTTTTACGTTAAAAGCTGCAATATATTACTCAACGGTTTTTAAAATTTTTATATCACCCGTCCGCAAAGAACAGTACTATTTCCTACTATTTCTTCTCGTATCCTCTCCTTCGGAACGTCACATTCCAATTTAGCGCACTAGAAAACGTTCCAGTTTTCACTTCGAAATTCCATTTAGTTTAGCCCTATTTCCGTAAGATTTTCCGTTTCTCGATAGAGCGCGTTGAGATCACTGTAAACGAGGACAGATTCAAGTCAGAAACATTGAATTCATGCATTTACAAATTATAGGTGATGATTAAAAACGCTGCAAATTATTACACAAAGGTTTATTATTTTTCTATATAGATCACTCGTCTGCAAAGAAAACGGCTTTGTCATTGTCACCACCTACCAACCATAGATACTACCTACCTACAGCGATCGAATTTTGGTCAGCTACACTTCGAACGGAGATTAGACCTCTTTTGCGATTCACACTCGTGTTTCTGATTTATCGTAAGCCCAACCCTTAAATTCTCGTAGGGAGCGAACGGATTGTCCTACAGAGCTACGCGTGGTCTCTAAAAATCCTAAAAATTCAATAATATCTTTAATTGATGGAAAAACAACACCTTTATATCAAAATTTTTTGAGCTAAGGCGTTTTCAAAATGTCAACCCTTAGAAGTGACTGACATCAATCAAAAGATTCGGGGCACAACTAGACCCCAAATGGAGTTTGCACCAAGGAAGGGGGTTGAAAAAAATCTTTTCTTGGTCGATTCCAAAGGTTCGAAAAAATTGAGAACTATTGAAAATGATAAACCAAAAGTGTAGAACTTCGAAAAATTTCAAAAAAAAAAGTTTAGTTTAAAGGTTGTGAAAAGATGTTGTACCGTAAAACCGTCAAACTTTACCCCAAGATTTACTCCAAAACATTTCCAAATACAATATCTCCCACTCGAAATGGGTTAAATTGATTTTTTTTTTAATAAGTGAATTGATCTTCAGGGCTTCCTGAACATTTTGAGTGGTCGAGCTCATTGATCAGATAATTGTAACCCCCTATTTAATTGTTTAAATGTTGGAGTAAAGTTACCTACGAGTGCGTCTATCTTTACTCCACTCTGGAAAACTCACGGTTATCGCAACAGAAACAGGCAGTGGTGCAATGATGCTAGTCGGGATTGAATTCATTACCCCAGAAATACTTGATAATATCAAGTATTTATAATATTATTATAAAATATATTCTGAAAATTTGAACTTTTTAGCTTGAAAAATACAAGTTATAGTAGGTACCTCAGAAAAATATAAATTCCAATGATCATTTATTCCAACGAATTTACTTGAAATGCAATAATTCTGGTTAAGAGATCACAATTTCAGTCTTCCAGTACAGACAGACTTATGTAGGTAATCGAGCAAAACTACAACAACAACAAAATCACAGAAAAAGTCTGTTTCACATTCGATAACTTTCAAATGAATTGCAAAGATAAATTTCAAAGTTAACCCACGAGTAAATAATATTGTAAATCACAACTTATGAGACCAAAGCACATTTATGTTCATATCACTGTTGTAAAGTTTCGGTAGGGGCGCTTACCAAGCTTTTTCTCATTTCTTCTCCCCATCTCTTACTTCTGCAACATGAGATACGCTAGAAACTTTGAAACACTGCGAAAATTATAAAACTCAAATATTTTTCGAGATTAAATAAGAAAAATATGAGTGAGGCTACCTTTATTCCAACCTTTATAGTGGAGTAAAGATACCTGGTTTTTGGAGTAAAGTTACTATCAAATTTTTGGTTAACAAAAGCATAACTAAGAAAACACTTTTTTGAGAATTTGATTAGTGTATTTTGTTCAAAATAGGATATTGAAAGTGATATGATGAGGGCTTGCCTGGTAAATCCACTCCAAACACCTGATATGGAAGAAATTTTGGAGCACGAGAAACAGGACAAAAGCAGCTGAACAGGAAACTATGACTTATAACAGCTGATAACATGGATAAAGGCGCCATCGCAAGCCGCATCGATTCTCTGGGATGTGGAGAATAACGAAAACACAATAGCTAACTTTTATCTAAGTCCTACCACGTTTACGTCACAATTGAAGATTCTCACTTTTTGGGGTAAAGTTACCCCTGGTGGGGTAAAGTTTGACGGTTTTACGGTATCGTGGGAAAGAAGGCATTCTGCCTTCTTATAATAATGATGGTTATTAATAAATTATGGTATTAATTACCTAATTATTATTTCTGGAGGAGAATTCGGTTTATGAGAGTTCGCTCGTTATCTCTTATTGCATCCTAAGGGCCTTCTCTTGTTTGCCGTCACATCTCATCTCTGTTTGGCTCCTGGCAGCTGCCTGCTTTCTTCTTTGCCTTTTGACGAGCGAAGGGAATAGAAAATCGTCGGAATATCCGATCCAACCGCCCTCCTCTCTCATCCAACCATTCGGTGCCTGTTGAGTGTTCGGTAGGCTTTGAGGGGAATAAAAGCCTTTCTATTCACCCCGAGCTCCTCCAGTGACGTTGAGCCCCCCCCCCTCCCCTCCCATCAATGCTAGAATGAGGCCGCGGGGTGGTTTCGGGTCGATAATTCCGCCCGCCACCGCCCACTCAGATTTCCCCACCCCCCACCCCCTTCCTCTCTGCTTCATGTAATTGGAATCTCCCAAACAAATCCGTCAGATTTTCCCTCAAATCTTCAATATTCAACTTTTAGATGAGCTTAATATCTACGAAATAAAATGTAATGAATTCGATGAAGATAACATTGGATAATCAGGTGTGAATTCAAAAACTCATCAATTTCGGCACCTGTCTCATTACCCTCCACACCATCATGAAAATCTGGTTAATTACGTTAGTGAATTTCTTCATAAATTTTATAACAGTGACACTTTCCTCACAATCAGAAAATGAAGCCAAACTTTATTTAAAAGCAGACCTCTGCTTCCACCCCAGTAATCTGGGGTGAGTGCAACCTGAAATATTCTCCCAAGGGACGAAAGAAAGGAGATGAAAGAAATAAAGAAGAAATGAAAAGAAGTAATGAAAGAAAAAACTCGGCGCTTTGCGCCTCGGCAGGGGGCTCCGCCCCCCTGCACCCCCCGGTTTATTTCTTTTTCCATACTCTGTATGAAATCATAGGAACACAGAATGTGTTTTTGCGATGCTAGTCATCCGTTAAATAAAAAACAACAATAATAAATGTGGAGTCTTTGGCAATAATAAAATAAATAATTGTTAGACATTTAATTTGGTCTAAAACCCTATAAATGTTATATAAATAAATATGTAACTACAAGAAAAATACTATATAAATTGAGAGCTTTCCAACGAATGGTGAACAATTTCTGTGCAATGAACACTGCGGGAGTTCTATTTCCTTACCAACGGCTTGGTTGCACGTGCAAATCATTATAAAAGGCGCGTAACGGTTTTTTCTGTCGCTTTTCCGTGACGATTTTTTTTCGGTAGGTCATCGCAAAAACACATTCTGTGTTAATATCGAAAATGAATACTCCTGCTTGGAGAGATTGAAAATGGAAAGAAATACAAAATAAAGCAGAAAAGAACTATAAAAAACTCTGCAAATTGTTACAAAAAGTTTATTGTTTTTCTGTATAGATCACTCTCCTGCAAAGAACACAGCCATCGTCACTACCTACCAAGCATGGTACTACCAACCTTCAAAATCAAGTTTATTTTGAAGAAATAAACGCTTTACAGTCAATTCGAAGAAATAAAGAGTTGTGGTAGCCTTCATTAGAAATTTTATTACTGGTTGCTAAGAACGCGAAGCTGAGTACAAACTTGATCGCATTTTGGTCAGCTAAAATTTGAACGAAGATGGCCAGTTTCGCGATTCACACTCGTGTTGATCTATCGTAAGTAAGTCCAACCCTTAAGTTATCGGGGGGGGGGGGGGGGGGGGGGCAACGGTTGGCCGTACAGAGTTCTGGGTGGTCTCATTCGATTCTAAAAATCCAACTCTGATGAAAAAAAAAACAATATCTTCATATCTAATTTTTTCGGCTACTTACGGTGTTTTGAAAATTTCAGCCCTTATTTTTCAATCCTTAAAAGTGACTGACAACAACCAAAAGCTTCGGGGTACAACTAGATCCCAAAAGGAGCCCATATATCAAATTTTATCAAAATCGGTCCATGGTAACTAAGGAAAGTGTCGCGGACGGACTACAAAAGGTTAATTCGAGTTTTGGATTCTACGTAGGTATCTTGAAACGTAATCAACATATTTTGACGGGGGTTTAAACAATTTTTTTCTTCGTCGATTCCAAAGGTTCATTATTGAAAATAATAAAGAACCAAAATCGCACTGGATTGATAATGGAAAATGAGAAAAAAAAATTAAACTCAAACTTATTCACTGAATCTAAAGAGAAAAGAAAGAACTGAATTGATCAACTGATTTAAAAAACTGGAAAAAAGAATCAAAATGAGAAAAGAAAAGAAACTACCACGAGGGGTCTGAACTGACTAGAAAGCTAGAGAAAAAGAGAGAGAAAGGAAGAAGTGGGTTTTAGAAAAGGCTGTATGAATTTATCTGTGGAGCATGGAAGAAGAATGGAGGTTGATAAACAGTTCGATTAGCTTTAAAAGAGTGCGGTGGTAATTCATAATTAATTGGTTTGATGGGGTCTCGAGAAAGTGCGGTAGTTGTGACTATTTTAGTAACAATAATTCAAATAAACCGGTTTTGAGGCGAAATGAGAAAACCGGGGATCCAGAGATCTGTTTAATGTAATTCGAACAACATGGACCTCTTCTACGAGTTGAGCTCAGTTTTATGTTGGTTGTTTTGAATGTGTCGGGCTGTTCAAATTTTAATCTAACTATATCTATACCAATAAAATGCTCACTAGCGGAACATGATTTTGGTGTGATTAAAAGCTAAGTGTCGCCGATTTTAATATAATTTTTTGGATACCTATATGGCCGCACTTGCGAGCGGAAACTTGAATAGCTTGCTTCTCATTTGTAGACACAAGGGAATATTTGATGAAGACTCTCTTCATTTGCTTATTTAGAGAGCAAATGAAAATATAGTTAATTATGTTTGTGAATTTTAACATGTTTTGGCCCCGAAAAACGTTACGCTAGGAGGGTGTAGGAGGGGGGGGGGTATCACGCGGGAGGGTGACGCGGGACGGTCACGCGGCCTTTTCGACACTCCGGTTTCCAAGGCGCGAAGCGCCGAGCTTTTCAATGCATTTTAGATATGTTGCTAGGAGTACTATAACTTTTTTATTATACCTACTTAAGACTGAAGGTTCTGCACTAAATTTGGCTAACAACAAACATTCTAAAAAACATTCCATGTTTTAATTATTTACGCCGTAGGCTTCAGGTAGATAGCAGCTCGGGATCCATGGAGGCTTGCCTCCCCCCTTGGCAAGACACGAAGCGCCGAGTTTTTCATATATTTCGAGTAATAATCTTCAAATGAACCAGGCTTTGGGCAAATTTTTGGAAAAACCCGCAAATAGGAAATTGAAGATGGGTTGGAAAACAATCACAATTCGCCCATCAGAATTTAAAATTCAATTGCAGATTCATCAGCATTAGTAAATTCGGGTGAAACTATAGTTTCAGCTATTATAATTTCAGCTATTATAATAGCTGGCTATACACGAACGTTCCAAAACCGTCGGTTGTATGGCAGTCTAGGATTTCCGATCCGTAGCTTTAAAACCGAGAGATTTGAATAGGATCTGCTCTTCAAAATCCATCGGTTTTGATGTTTTTCCTCTACAATTACACCTCCACTGCTCGTTACCCGCGGTTTTCTGATCGGATCTCCTCGCTCGATTATAACGGGGAATCCCGATCGAAAAGTTATATAAATTAACTACGTTTGAATCGTCGTAACGAGGTTTGTCAAGGTGAGGCTTACCGGACAATGAAACCGCCGGAGACCCTGAGAACACCAACCATCGACGTCTGCCTTCCACGCAGTTAGTCTTCTGGTAAAATACTGATGAGCAGCTGCTTCTTGCCACGGAAATCAGACTCACTATTCCTTGGATCAGAGAATGTGATGTTGGTTTGCTTGGAAGCCTGGTGAACGCCCTGAGGCACCATGAATTTGGCGAATGAGAAGACTCAAGTACGAAGTGTTCAATTACTAGCACAAGTGAAGAGAATCAGTTCTGTTCGTCATTATAATACTGCAAAATCTTCGTAAAAAAACGTCGTCCCTCTCATTCTCATTCTAATCTTATTGGGAAATGGATTTTGGTTTGCTGGCTGCAACAAACGAAGCCACACATTCAAATAGTCTGAATCATCATCATTCTCTGATGAGGATGATGATGGAGGGTTGAGGAGTGAAATCTTGATGTTATAAACTCTTCTTTATTCTCTCTTCATTAGAAAGTACGAGAACTCCCTTTCTTCTCTCATTTGGAAAATTATACTTTAAATCATAACCCAATATTAACATTTATAGCAGCAGGAATCTTACATTCACTAGACATTTATATTCACTTTCAATTAAAATTAACGGAATCCTAAGAAACATAGAATTTGGTGACTTAACCACAAACCCAAAATAGTAGGTGGTACGTTGGAAAAGGTAGGTACATCGGTGGAAAAAATCAAGTCAAGAACCAAAGTTTAAACATTTTTAGATTTTTAACTTTTTATCAACAGTTTTTACTATGAATCCCTGCCCATTTCGATGGGAGCTCTTTGGACAAAACATGACCGAATTTTCAGCTTTCCAACGGTCCAATTTTGGTTTATTATTTTCAATAATAAACCTTTGGAATGGACCAAGAAAATTTTTTTTAACATCCCCTCAAAATTTGTTGTTCCACGTTTCAAGGTACGTAGAATCCAAAAATCGAATAAAAATTTGGCCGTCCGTAAGCCGTACGCGGCACTTTTGCCACTTAGCATTGACCGATTTTGATGTAATTTGGTATGTAGGCTCCATTTGGGGTCTAGTTGTGCCCCGAAGATTTTGGTTGATGTAGGGTCACTTCTAAGGGTTCCAAAATGAATTTTGAAATTTTGGAAACGCCCTAACTCAATAAATTTCGATATAAAGGTAATGTTCTTCTTTCAATTAAGATTCTATAGAATTTTTTGAGACCACGCGGAGCTCTGTAGGGAACCGTTCGTTCCCTACGAGAATTTAAGGGTTGGACGTACGATAAATCAGGATCACGAGTGTGAATCGCAAAAGCTGCTTAATCTCCGTTCAAATTTAGCTGACTGAAATGCGATCGATGTTTTTCTTCATGTTGGATGGTTGGGGCTTTTGAGACGAGTGATCTATTTAGAAAAATAATAAACCATTGTGTAATAATTTGCAGCGTTTTTTAAACAAAACACACACATGCTAACCTTATCAAACATACTCCTTATTTGATTGAAAAATCGCTGCAAATTGTTTCACAAAGGTTTATTGTTTTTCTTTATTGATCACTCGTCTCAGAAGCCACCATCCATCCAACATGAAGAAAAACATCGATCGCATTTCAGTCAGCTAAAATTTGAACGGAGATTAAGCAGCTTTTGCGATTCACACTCGTGTTCCTGATTGTGTTCCTCGTGTTCCTGATGACTTTGCCATTGTCATTATATATATATTTTTTTTACCAACCTTACGTGATGATGTCCCTGTGAGCTATACAAGGAGGACCCATCCCCACCTACCCATGGGGTCGGAAGACTTGCTTTTGCCAGGAAGCGTCTTTTTTCTCGCGCAGAATCGGAATTGCATGGTTAATATCATGTTATCAAATAAAGGTCAGAAGTAATTTATTTGTCAAGTTTTTGAGCACTGACAATAATAGTGTATTTCAAGTTTCTTAATAATAAAAATTTCGTATACAAATCCGAATGTGGAATCAAAATTTTGGATTCCTACGCTTATAATTAAAATCACAATTTTCACTTTTCAAAGTTTTTAAATAACTTCGTTTTAATAATATTCTTTCAATACTTAATTAAATTTAACCTCTAATTTGGAATAAACTATATTCGCCTCACAAATTGTTTATTTTGAATAAACATTATCACCGATGTCTCCAGGCTTCCCTCATGATCAGTCGAACTTACAGTATGTTGAGATGAACGGTTCGAATAATTCGGACACTTGGTCATTGATAACATTGATAATGAAGGCCTTGTTGAAGTGGGACAATCCGTACTCCAAGAATGGAATCATGAACCATCTATTCCACCAGTTTGACGATTCAACTGCGATGTCGTAGTCCTGAAAATCTTGGACTTCCAAGGAGTTCAGGTAGCACGAATTGCAGGTTTTCGTTATCCCAAAACGGAAGCTGTTGGCGTTTATTCGCAACACGACATTGGAAACCATTCTGATGAAGTAGAGGTATCTGCAAAAGGCGAACAAATGATTGTCAACGTTGACTATTTTTTTCCTCCAAGGTGTGGAAATTACTTCAACTATTTTTTCCAAAGAGTGGGAAATGTGTGTGAAAGAGCTTTCATTATAAATAAAGTAACTTTATTTCTTCCTCTCACAACAATAATTAACTACTCCCAACTGTTGGGAGTAGTTAATTATTGTTGTGAGAGGAAGAGTCGTGCAGCCTCCCATTCCTGATATGCTCCCAAGTCTCAGGCACGTTTTCAATGTTTCATTTTGAAATTGTAAGAGTGAAAAAGTTGTCAAAGGAGTGAGGAGTTATTGGAGGAGTCGAGTTCCAGTGAGAGGTAGAGCCGTGAAGCCTAGGAAGGTTCACCAAGAGTCGTTTTGGTGATTTAAAGAATGGAAGAAATGTCAAAGGAGTTGAGTTCCGGTGAGAGGAAGAGCCCCCCCTGTGCCTCCGAAGCTTCCAAGGCTCAATAATAATCATTAGGTAATTTATTGTGTGAAAGAGGTACTGAAGGGAAAGAGTAGGAGTTCTAGTGAGAGGAAGAGCCACACTGCCTTGCCACTATCCACCTTCTCAATAGCCCTTTCAAGTTTTGAATATCTCTGTATTCGTAGCTTTGTAATATTGCTGCTCTGTATTTGACTTTTTGAGGGCTAGGTTGTACACACGTACCTAGTTTAGTTTAGATGAATTTTTCTACACCAATGAAAAGCGTCATTCTAGTCATTCAATCAATGAGATACTGCAGGTGGTCAGAAATTTGCATGATTGAAATGTAACTCGGACTCACCAACTTCGAATTCCGTTTCAGATCCTTTCCAACCCTGCTTTAGTGAATCGTTAAAATTATAACCGAAAATGGCGTGATCATACTCCTTGCTCAGGGTATGTTTCCAAAATTGTCAGTCGTGTCTACGCCTTTCATGCTCTACTCGTCCCTACGAACTCAGAGCCCACTCAGCTATCATTGAGTATTAGGTTTTCAGGTACAAATTTACGCCATTTTTCATTTGACAAATAATATCGATTTTGGGCAATTTGTAATTTATAAAATTGTACTTCAATCAGAAAACTATGTGATGACTACTAGAATCTTATGGTGCCTATTGATTACTATGATTATGACGGTATTTTTTTAAAGAAAGTTGCCGTTGGGGGTGTCTAGCCGCCGCTGGTATTTATTCGTGGTGGAGAGAAATAGAGAGAGTTCATTGCCATTATATACGGAGTACATAAAAGCGTCAGTTAAACAAACAAACCAATAATAATAATAATTTACGTCTTTGAGTAAAAAATATTGAGAAAAATTGACCCTATAGAGAAACAAGTCATTAATAAGAAACATATTGTTTAGTAATGCATGCATTCCAGGGGACGTCCCGTTGGATAAGCGTTGGATCAGTTTTAACCAGCTGGTAAGCGATAAAACTGTTTCACTCGATGTAATTTGGTTTATTACTTTAGGCAAGAAATAGTGACCCCCCCCCCCCCCCCTCACCATTATCCACCATATCATTTCTATTGGCATGGGAGCCTCGAATTTGAAGAGCATTTTAAAAAACCATGATCTACGATACCCAATATGCGAATTCGAGTTCACACCCCCCCACCAATGGTGCCGGGCTGGCACCAAAGCGGAAATACGTCGTTAAAATTGAACTTTCAACTAATAGTTGTAGTAGGCAGTTTCGGTCGAAGTTCACATCCATATTCAAGGTGAAACCAAAAAAACCACAAAATATGCAGCTAATGGTGCCCTGGCACCATGGTGGCACCACTATTAGTTCCATGGTGGTACAGAGAATAATTCATGAATTCCGGAGGTATAATGAGAATGTTTTCTCAATTTCAAAGCTTGGATACAATTAGTAAGCAGTAAAGGAACCAAAATATTGAAAATTCGGATATTTTGTGAATATTATCCCCCCCACTCACCCCCTCCCCTTGTGAATTTTGATACTCTGGTGAAATCATGTACAACTCGGAAGTTATTTGAGTCAAAGAAAAAACGAAACACGCAAATCGTTTGGAAATTGAGGCCTGGGCAGAGTTTACAAGATTATGCCCGCAAACGCACGTTTTTTGAGCGTTAACCCCCCCCCTTCCTCCTCTTAAAAAGCAAAATTCGATATTCCGGCGCCGTAGTGCACAACTAGATAGTTTTTCTCATCGAACATAAAAAGAACCACGAAAATCGGTTGAGAACTAAGGCCTAGGCAGACGACACAAGATTATGCTCAAAAACGCACGTTTTCTGAGCATTAACCCCCCCCCCCCCCCTTTCCCCCCTTTTAAAAAGCAAAATTCGAAATTCCGGCGACGTAGTGCACAACTAGATAATTTTTCGCGTCGAACAAAAAAAAACCAGGAAAATCGGTTGAGAACTAAGGCCTGGGCAGACGACACAAGATTTTGTCACACACACACACACAGACATACACCTATGGTTTTTTTCGCGGGTTTGGATTCAGAATGGTCTAAAATTGATTACTGTGAGGTTATTTTTTTGGTTTATTATTTTCAATAATAAGCCTTTGGAATCGAGCAAGAAAAAAAAAATTTCAACCCCCCCTCAAAATTTGATGTTTTACGTTTCAAGGTACGTAGAATACGAAAATCGAATAAAAAAATTTCCGTCCCTCCGCCGTACGCCGTACGCGGCACTTTTCTTAGTTACCATGGACCGATTTCGATGAAATTTGGTATATGGGCTCCATTTGGGGTCTAGTTGTGCCGCGAAGCTTTTGGTTGATGTAGGTCACTTCTAAGGGGTGGAAATTAAGGGTTGAAATTTTCAAGAGTGCCCTAGCTCGAAAACTCTCGAAATAAAGGTATCGTTTTTTCACTAATTTTAAATAGTACTGAATTTTTTAAAAATTTTTGAGACCACCCGGAGCTTTGTAGGGCAAACCGTTCGGTCCCTACGAGTACTTGAAGGTTTTCCTTCGATAAAACAGAATCATGAGTGTGAATCGCAAAAGAGGTCTAATCTCCGTTGAAATTTTTTCTGACTAAAATGCGATTGCTGTTCATTTCTTCGATTTGTATAGTTTTGCCTTCTGCGTAACCAGTAATCAAATTTCCATAATCAAAAGTCAATGGAGAATACTGAAGGCGCCTGAGTGGTCACTGATCAGCTGAGTGAGCTCCAAGGCCATTTCCTCTCCTGTTGAACGCAGGAACCTGAAATTTGAGAGGGCTGGTCAATTGAGAATGCTGAAGGCGCCTGAATGGTCACTGATCAGCTGAGTGAGCTCCAAGGTCATTCCTCTCCTGTTGAACGCAGGAACCTGAAATTTGAGAGGGCGGGTCAAAGGAGAATGCTGAAGGCGCCTGAGTGGTCACTGATCAGCTGAGTGAGCTCCAAGGCCATTTTCTCTCCTGTTGAACGCAGGAACCTGAAATTTGAGAGGGCGGGTCAATAGAGAATGCTGAAGGCGCCTGAGTGGTCACTGATCAGCTGAGTGAGCTCCAAGGCCATTTCCTCTCCTGTTGAACGCAGGAACCTGAAATTTGAGAGGGAAGGTCAAGGGAGAATGCTGAAGGCGCCTGAGTGGTCACTGATCAGCTCCTAGGCCATTTCCTCTCCTGTTGAACGCAGAAACCTGAAATTTGAGAGGCAGGGTCAAAGGAGAATGCTGAAGGCGCCTGAGTGGTCACTGATCAGCTGAGGTGAGCTCCAAGGCCATTTCCTCTCCTGTTGAACGCAGGAACCTGAAATTTGAGAGAGCGGGTCAATGGAGAATGCTGAAGGCGCATGAGTGGTCACTGATCAGCTGAGTGAGCTCCAAGGCCATTTTCTCTCCTGTTGAACGCAGGAAGGCTGAAATTTTAGAGGGAAGGTCAAGGGAGAAGGTGGTGGTAGGTGCTATTGATGGAGAACCAGTGATCTATACAGAAGGGTGATCTGTACAGAAATAATAAACCTTTGAGCAATGATTTGCAGCGTTTTTTCTGTTGAGTGTTGTCCTCCTTCACCCTAGATCGATCGCATAAGGACGCCTAAGTCTTACTGGGGACGTCCTAAAAATGAGAATTTATTAAATTAGTGTGGCTCTGCAAGTGGCGAAAACCTCAGCACGCAGTGCTGGCCAGGGAAAATCCCAGGTCCGCCTTGACCCGCCCACCATGGTGGCATCCCAAACCCAAAAATAACCAACAAATCGCTGGTCCAAGTGATCAAGGGAAGTCCACTAGGATGGTAGGCTACATTTATTGTAGAATGAATTTGGGGGGACACTCCGGAACGTCAATGTTACGATGAAGGATCAAACCAATGAACCAAAGAATGTGTGTCGGTCATCGAGATACATCGCTTTCGACAGTAGAAGGTACGTTAGTATCTCTCCATTAGATCAATTATTCTCTTCAGCAAGGGATCTTTTGACGCTCTTACGTGATACTTTTAAACCAAATAACCTCCTCAAAAAAAAAAAAAAAAAAATCTGTGTTAAAAGCCTTTAAACACGTTTTTGATCCCTTAGAGTTGTACTGTATCTCTAGGTAACGAAATCATCTGTTCGTTTGTTATTATGAAACATTTTAGCATAAACATATTTATAAATAGATATTTTATAATAACTGCTCAAATAGGACTAATAAAATTGTAAACTTCAAGAATCGTTTAAGAATATCCAAAATGAATTTCCATGAAAACAAATTTCAAATTTTTCCACGCTGAACATCTAAGTCAATAGCTTCTTTTCGGATATTCTCAAAAATGGATAGACTAGAACGTAGAAAGAATTCAAAAATCTATCTTGCATTGGGGGAGCTTGGTATATTTACTGAATAGGTACTCATTGCCAAATAGCTAGAGTTTGGAACGTACTGGACTCCACTTGGTCGTAGGTCAAAACGAGTTCTTCGTACTGGAAAAACGACGACAGAGTTTGGTTGCAGTGGACGCTGCATTTGCAGGAGTCGAACCTTCTGGTCAGAGTGCTTCGAACGCCCATCCGTCCTTGTTTGGCCGACATGACGATAGTTGAACCAGCACACCATCGGAAGCTCGATGTCGATGTCATGATCCCAATGCTGTCGTTCTTCATGGACTGGTTATTGGAGTATTGGACGTAGTAGTCCGTCAAAGTGTTCCAATTTTGAACCGTCCCTCCGCACTGATCATCCGACACCCCATCGCCGAGCTACCATTACTACCATCACGAAACACCAATAATTTGTCGTACATCATCTTCATTCAGCGCTTTCCTCAGATATTTGGAGAGAAAACCAACCTTCATTTAGTCCCAACAAGTAGTTACTGAACGTATTATCTTGCGTATTACTTTAATTTTGAGTGCAATCCAACGATAGTCGATTTTATCTCAATATTTGCGCCTACTTGTTGAGATGGCTGTTGAAAGCATCGAGTCATAAGGAAAATGTGAACAATTTTAACGAGTACGTTTTAGATTTACTATCTCTTCTCATACGAGCGTAACTTGTCGAGTGTGAGTCTAATTGAGTGTGAATCACGCTCAAACCACCGTTTTTGAAGATCGCATAACGATGGTCGAGCTTCTATCAGGTCTTCGGCTGTAGTTGATGTCCTAAACTCCTCCATATTGTGAAATCGTCCTTATGATGTTGGGAAATAAGTGGGTATAATTTCTTTAAGAAATACGTAAGCACCTATCAATTGGAACTTGAAACATGTGAGCAAGTATTCTATTTTGGTTTTTATTTTCAATAATAAGCCTTTGGAATCGAGCTAGAAAAAAAATTTTAACCCCCCCTCAAAATTTGATGTTTTACGTTTCAAGGTTCGTAGAATCCGAAAATCGAATGAAAACAAATTTCCGTCCGTCCGCGGTACGCCGTACGCGGCACTTTTCTTAGCAACAACTGGACGATTTGGTTCAAATTTGGTATATGGGCTCATTTGGGGTCTAGTTGTGCCGCGCGAAGCTTTTGGTGATGTAGGTCACTTCTAAGGGGTGAAAATTAAGGTTGTTGAAAATTTTCAAGAGTGCCCTAGCTCGAAAACTCTCGAAATAAAGGTATCGTTTTTCACCAATTTTAAATAGTACAGAATTTTAAAACTTTTTGAGACCACCCGGAGCTCGTAGGACAAACCTTTCGGTCCCTACGAGTACTTGAAGGTTTTCCTTCGATAAAATAGAATCATGAGTGTGAATCGCAAAAGAGGTCTAATCGCCGTTAAATTTTATCTGACTAAAATGCGATTCGCTGTCATTTCTTCGATTTGTTACAGTTTTGCCTTCTGCGTAACCAGTAATCAAATTTCCATATCAAGCTTTCTATTTTTC
>CM019177.2:55020681-55159115 GCA_009739505.2 Apolygus lucorum
CGTTAGTCATATGTGAGGTGGTGATTGGTTCTGGGTTATCATTAGTCTATTCCTTTGATTATCGGCGGCTTCTTTGATGTGAGGCGGCGGTTATGAACAAGGAATATCACTTCCAATTTCGTTCTAATATGTGAGTGGGACAGTGGGTATGATTATCATAGGTCCATTCCTTTGTTCTATCGGCGGTCTCTTTCAAGTTGAAGCGGGACTAAGTACAAAAAGAATTTGACTTTCAATAACCGTTTATCAAGTCATATGTGAGTAGTGATTGGTTATGGGTTATCATTAGTATATTCCTTTGCATTATCGGCGGCTTCTTTGTAGTTGAGGCGTTCATGAACAAAGGAATATCACTTCCAATGTCGTTCGTCATATGTGAGGTGAACAGTGGTTATGTATTATCATAGGTCCATTCCTTTGTTCTATCGGCGGTCTCTTGATATTGAGTCGGACTGAGTACAAAAGAATTTGACTTGCAATTACGTTTATCAAGTCATTTGTGAGGTGGTGATTGGTTCTGGGTTATCATTAGTCTATTCCTTTGATTATCGGCGGCTTCTTTGATGTTGAGGCGGTTCATGTACGAAGGAATGTCACTTCCAATATCGTTCGTCATATGTGAGGTGGACAGTGGTTATGTATTTTCATACGTCCATTCCTTTGTTCTATCGGCGGTCTCTTTAATATTGAGTCGGACTGAGTACAAAAGATTTTGACTTGCAATAACGTTTATCAAGTCATTTGTGAGGTGGTGATTGGTTCTGGGTTATCATTAATCTATTCCTTTGATTATCGGCGGATTCTTTGATGTTGAGGCGGTTCATGTACAAAGGAATATCACTTCCAATTTCGTTCTTCATATGTGAGTTGGACAGTGGTTATGTATTATCATAGGTCCATTCCTTTTTTTATCGGCGGCCTCTTTCAAGTTGAGGCGGACTAAGTACAAAAGAATTTGACTTTAAATAACGTTTATCAAGTCATATGTGAGGTAGTGATTGGTTCTGGGTAATCATTAGTATATTCCTTTGATTATCGGCGGCTTCTTTGTAGTTGAGGCGGTACATGAACAAAGAATATCACTTCCAATGTCGTTCGTCATATGTGAGGTGGACAGTGGTTATGTATTTTCATACGTCCATTCCTTTGTTCTATCGGCGGTCTCTTTGATATTGAGTCGGACTGAGTACAAAAGAATTTGACTTTCAATAACGTTTATCAAGTGTTTTGTGAGATGGTGTTTGGTTCTAGGTTATCATTAGTCTATTCCTCTGATTATCGGCGGCTTCTTTGATGTTGAGGCGGTTCATGTACAAAGGAATATCACTTCCAATTTCGTTCTTCATATGTGAGTTGGACAGTGGTTATGTATTATCATAGGTCCATTCCTTTGTTCTATCGGCGGTCTCTTTGAAGTTGAGGCGGACTATGTACAAAAGAATTTGACTTTCAAAAACGTTTATCAAGTCATATGTGAGGTAGTGATTGGTTCTGGGTTGTCATTAGTCTATTCCTTTGATTATCGGCGGCTTCTTTGATGTTGAGGCGGTTCATGTACAAAGAATATCACTTCCAATATCGTTCGTCATATGTGAGGTGGACAGTGGTTATGTATTATCAAAGGTCCATTCCTTTGTTCTATCGGCGGTCTCTTTGAAGTTGAGGCGGACTAAGTACAAAAGAATTTGACTTTCAAAAACGTTTATCAAGTCATATGTGAGGTAGTGATTGGTTCTGGGTTATCATTAGTATATTCCTTTGATTATCGGCGGCTTCTTTGTAGTTGAGGCGGTTCATGAACAAGGGAATATCACTTCCAATGTCGTTCGTCATATGTGAGGTGGACAGTGGTTATGTATTTTCATACGTCCATTCCTTTGTTCTATCGGCGGTCTCTTTGATATTGAGTCGGACTGAGTACAAAAGAATTTGACTTGCAATAACGTTTATCAAGTCATTTGTGAGGTGGTGATTGGTTCAGGGTTATCATTAGTCTATTCCTTTGATTATCGGCGGCTTCTTTGATGTTGAGGCGGTTCATGTACAAAAGAATATCACTTCCAATATCGTTCGTCATATGTGAGGTGGACAGTGGTTATGTATTATCATAGGTCCATTGCTTTGTTCTATCGGCGGTCTCTTTGAAGTTTAGGCGGACTAAGTACAAAAGAATTTGACTTTCAATAACGTTTATCAAGTCATATGTGAGGTAGTGATTGGTTATGGGTTATCATTAGCATATTCCTTTGATTATCGGCGGCTTCTTTGTAGTTGAGGCGGTTCATGAACAAAGGAATATCACTTCCAATGTCGTTCGTCATATGTGAGGTGAACAGTGGTTATGTATTATCATAGGTCCATTCCTTTGTTCTATCGGCGGTCTCTTTGAAGTTGAGGCGGACTAAGTACAAAAGAATTTGACTTTTAATAACGTTTATCAAGTCATATGTGAGGTAGTGATTGGTTATGGGTTATCATTAGTCTATTCCTTTGATTATCGGCGGCTTCTTTGATGTTGAGGCGGTTCATGTACAAAAGAATATCACTTCCAATATCGTTCGTCATATGTGAGGTGGACAGTGGTTATGTATTATCATAGGTCCATTCCTTTGTTCTATCGGCGGTCTCTTTGAAGTTGAGGCGGACTAAGTACAAAAAGAATTTGACTTTCAATAACGTTTATCAAGTCATATGTGAGGTAGTGATTGGTTCTGGGTTATCATTAGTATATTCCTTTGATTATCGGTGGCTTCTTTGTAGTTGAGGCGGTTCATGAACAAAGGAATATCACTTCCAATGTCGTTCGTCATATGTGAGGTGGACAGTGGTTATATATTTTCATACGTCCATTCCTTTGTTCTATCGGCGGTCTCTTTGATATTGAGTCGGACTGAGTACAAAAGAATTTGACTTGCAATAACGTTTATCAAGTCAGTTGTGAGGTGGTGATTGGTTCTGGGTTATCATTAGTCTATTCCTTTGATTATCGGCGGCTTCTTTGATGTTGAGGCGGTTCATGTACAAAGGAATATCACTTCCAATTTCGTTCTTCATATGTGAGTTGGACGGTGGTTATGTATTATCATAGGTCCATTCCTTTGTTCTATCGGCGGTCTCATTGAAGTTGAGGCGGACTAAGTACAAAAGAATTTGACTTTCAAAAACGTTTATCAAGTCATATGTGAGGTAGTGATTGGTTATGGGTTATCATTAGTATATTCCTTTGATTATCGGCGGCTTCTTTGTAGTTGAGGCGGTTCATGAACAAAGGAATATCACTTCCAATGTCGTTCGTCATATGTGAGGTGAACAGTGGTTATGTATTATCATAGGTCCATTCCTTTGTTCTATCGGCGGTCTCTTTGAAGTTGAGGCGGACTAAGTACAAAAGAATTTGACTCTCAATAACGTTTATCAAGTCATATGTGAGGTAGTGATTGGTTATGGGTTATCATTAGTATATTCCTTTGATTATCGGCGGCTTCTTTGTAGTTGAGGCGGTTCATGAACAAAGGAATATCACTTCCAATGTCGTTCGTCATATGTGAGGTGAACAGTGGTTATGTATTCTCATAGGTCCATTCCTTTGTTCTATCGGCGGTCTCTTTGAAGTTGAGGCGGACTAAGTACAAACGAATTTGACTTTCAATAATGTTTATCAAGTCATATGTGAGGTAGTGATTGGTTATGGGTTATCATTAGTCTATTCCTTTGATTATCGGCGGCTTCATTGATGTTGAGGCGGTTCATGTACAAAGGAATGTCACTTCCAATATCGTTCGTCATATGTGAGGTGGACAGTGGTCATGTATTTTCATACGTCCATTCCTTTGTTCTATCGGCGGTCTCTTTGATATTGAGTCGGACTGAATACAAAAGAATTTGACTTGCAATAACGTTTATCAAGTCATTTGTGAGGTGGTGATTGATTATGGGTTATCATTAGTCTATTCCTTTGATTATCGGCGGCTTCTTTGATGTTGAGGCGGTTCATGTACAAAGGAATGTCACTTCCAATATCGTTCGTCATATGTGAGGTGGACAGTGGTTATGTATTTTCATACGTCCATTCCTTTGTTCTATCGGCGGTCTCTTTGATATTGAGTCGGACTGAATAAGGATTTGACTTGCAATAACGTTTATCAAGTCATTTGTGAGGTGATGATTGGTTCTGGGTTATCATTAGTCTATTCCTTTGATTATCGGCGGCTTCTTTGATGTTGAGGCGGTTCATGTACAAAGGAATATCACTTCCAATTTCGTTCTTCATATGTGAGTTGGACAGTGGTTATGTATTATCATAGGTCCATTCCTTTGTTCTATCGGCGGTCTCTTTGAAGTTGAGGCGGACTAAGTACAAAAGAATTTTACTTTCAATAACGTTTATCAAGTCATATGTGAGGTAGTGATTGGTTATGGGTTATCATTAGTATATTCCTTTGATTATCGGCGGCTTCTTTGTAGTTGAGGCGGTTCATGAACAAAGGAATAACACTTCCAATGTCGTTCGTCATATGTGAGGTGAACAGTGGTTATGTATTATCATAGGTCCATTCCTTTGTTCTATCGGCGGTCTCTTTGAAGTTGAGGCGGACTAAGTACAAAAGAATTTGACTTTCAATAACGTTTATCAAGTCATATGTGAGGTGGTGATTGGTTATGGGTTATCATTAGTCTATTCCTTTGATTATCGGCGGCTTCTTTGATGTTGAGGCGGTTCATGTACTAAAGAATATCACTTCCAATATCGTTCGTCATATGTGAGGTGGACAGTGGTTATGTATTATCATAGGTCCATTCCTTTGTTCTATCGGCGGTCTCTTTGAAGTCGAGGCGGACTAAGTACAAAAGAATTTGACTTTCAATAACGTTTATCAAGTCATATGTGAGGTAGTGATTGGTTCTGGGTTGTCATTAGTCTATTCCTTTGATTATCGGCGGCTTCTTTGATGTTGAGGCGGTTCATGTACAAAAGAATATCACTTCCAATATCTTTCGTCATATGTGAGGTGGACAGTGGTTATGTATTATCATAGGTCCATTCCTTTGTTCTATCGGCGGTCTCTTTGAAGTTGAGGCGGACTAAGTACAAAAGAATTTGACTTTCAATAACGTTTATCAAGTCATATGTGAGGTAGTGATTGGTTCTGGGTTATCATTAGTATATTCCTTTGATTATCGGCGGCTTCTTTGTAGTTGAGGCGGTTCATGAACAAAGGAATATCACTTCCAATGTCGTTCGTCATATGTGAGGTGGACAGTGGTTATATATTTTCATACGTCCATTCCTTTGTTCTATCGGCGGTCTCTTTGATATTGAGTCGGACTGAGTACAAAAGAATTTGACTTGCAATAACGTTTATCAAGTCAGTTGTGAGGTGGTGATTGGTTCTGGGTTATCATTAGTCTATTCCTTTGATTATCGGCGGCTTCTTTGATGTTGAGGCGGTTCATGTACAAAGGAATATCACTTCCAATTTCGTTCTTCATATGTGAGTTGGACGGTGGTTATGTATTATCATAGGTCCATTCCTTTGTTCTATCGGCGGTCTCATTGAAGTTGAGGCGGACTAAGTACAAAAGAATTTGACTTTCAAAAACGTTTATCAAGTCATATGTGAGGTAGTGATTGGTTATGGGTTATCATTAGTGTATTCCTTTGATTATCGGCGGCTTCTTTGTAGTTGAGGCGGTTCATGAACAAAGGAATATCACTTCCAATGTCGTTCGTCATATGTGAGGTGAACAGTGGTTATGTATTATCATAGGTCCATTCCTTTGTTCTATCGGCGGTCTCTTTGAAGTTGAGGCGGACTAAGTACAAAAGAGATTGACTCTCAATAACGTTTATCAAGTCATATGTGAGGTAGTGATTGGTTATGGGTTATCATTAGTATATTCCTTTGATTATCGGCGGCTTCTTTGTAGTTGAGGCGGTTCATGAACAAAGGAATATCACTTCCAATGTCGTTCGTCATATGTGAGGTGAACAGTGGTTATGTATTATCATAGGTCCATTCCATTGTTCTATCGGCGGTCTCTTTGAAGTTGAGGCGGACTAAGTACAAAAGAATTTTACTTTCAATAACGTTTATCAAGTCATATGTGAGGTAGTGATTGGTTATGGGTTATCATTAGTATATTCCTTTGATTATCGGCGGCTTCTTTGTAGTTGAGGCGGTTCATGAACAAAGGAATAACACTTCCAATGTCGTTCGTCATATGTGAGGTGAACAGTGGTTATGTATTATCATAGGTCCATTCCTTTGTTCTATCGGCGGTCTCTTTGAAGTTGAGGCGGACTAAGTACAAAAGAATTTGACTTTCAATAACGTTTATCAAGTCATATGTGAGGTGGTGATTGGTTATGGGATATCATTAGTCTATTCCTTTGATTATCGGCGGCTTCTTTGATGTTGAGGCGGTTCATGTACTAAAGAATATCACTTCCAATATCGTTCGTCATATGTGAGGTGGACAGTGGTTATGTATTATCATAGGTCCATTCCTTTGTTCTATCGGCGGTCTCTTTGAAGTCGAGGCGGACTAAGTACAAAAGAATTTGACTTTCAATAACGTTTATCAAGTCATATGTGAGGTAGTGATTGGTTATGGGTTATCATTAGTATATTCCTTTGATTATCGGCGGCTTCTTTGTAGTTGAGGCGGTTCATGAACAAAGGAATATCACTTCCAATGTCGTTCGTCATATGTGAGGTGAACAGTGGTTATGTATTATCATAGGTCCATTCCTTTGTTCTATCGGCGGTCTCTTTGAAGTTGAGGCGGACTAAGTACAAAAGAATTTGACTTTTAATATTGTTTATCAAGTCATATGTGAGATAGTGATTTGTTCTGGGTTATCATTAGTCTATTCCTTTGATTATCGGCGGCTTCTTTGATGTTGAGGCGGTTCATGTACAAAGGAATGTCACTTCCAATATCGTTCCTCATATGTGAGGTGGACAGTGGTTATGTATTTTCATACGTCCATTCCTTTGTTCTATCGGCGGTCTCTTTGATATTGAGTCGGACTGAGTACAAAAGAATTTGACTTGCAATAACGTTTATCAAGTCATTTGTGAGGTGGTGATTGGTTCTGGGTTATCATTAGTCTATTCCTCTGATTATCGGCGGCTTCTTTGATGTTGAGGCGGTTCATGTACAAAGGAATATCACTTCCAATTTCGTTCTTCATATGTGAGTTGGACAGTGGTTATGTATTATCATAGGTCCATTCCTTTGTTCTATCGGCGGTCTCTTTGAAGTTGAGGCGGACTAAGTACAAAAGAATTCGACTTTCAAAAACGTTTATCAAGTCATATGTGAGGTAGTGATTGGTTCTGGGTTGTCATTAGTCTATTCCTTTGATTATCGGCGGCTTCTTTGATGTTGAGGCGGTTCATGTTGTTAGCGCCCAAGTTTAGTTTTATTTTATTATTATGTAGCAGGAGAAAAGTTGTGTAGTTTGTTGTGAAGTGTAGTGTCTGGAAGATAAGAACCCCAGGGTTCAACCCTGCGACCTAACCATGAACCCTCTCTCCAGTCCCCAGTGGGTTGCTTTCCAGTCTCTCGCAAACCAGTCTCTCGCAAACCAGTCTCTCGCAAACAAGTCTCTCGCAAACCAGTCTCTCGCAAACAAGTCTCTCGCAAACAAGCCTCTCAAAAACAAGCCTGTTGGTCTCTCCCTGCTCTATTTCTGTGAGTGTGATAATCCTCCACGTTGGCAACTGCCAGGAAGCAAAAACCATACTCCTGCAGCAATTGCAGCCGCCAACCTCATATATGCTGCCAGGAAAACATCATCCTGTAGCAATTGCAGCCACCAACTTGAACCTCAGCGTACTGAAACACGCCTCCAAAATCTCCTGTGGAAGGACTCATCACGCGACGCATCACTCCGTGGGACCATCTTGGACTTTCAGGGATCATCTCAGACTCAGGGGCAAATATATAGGTACCTACTTGTAAACTACAAATTAACATTATAATTAAACACAACCATCAAATTGAATTCATAGTTGAACAAGTCATGCGTGTCTTCTTCACTAATAAAGTTTTGATGTCTAAGGTACTTGGATTGTAATTGAATGACCCACGCCTTTGTGCATTCCAAAACATTTGGTAGCAGAGCGTGGTTGATAGACACTTATGCTATGATTTCAATTTGATAGGTACTTATGAGTAAGCTCAGTTGATACTCGTTACCTTACCTATTCTATCTTCAATTCATTCACTCTAATTGAAACCGATCGTTTTATTACTAACTTTAATTGTTGTACACTACAATTTATACGAGTTTGGTAGGTAGGTATTCATTTTACTTGTAACATACCTATACTTGAAGAATTAAGATAGGAAGATACTTGAAATATTCTGTTATTTTTCAAATTTTATATTTTTTGTTCGGACACCTTTTTGAATAATTGTTCGAAATATATAGATATCTACCTACTCGTATCGTTAGTTTCAACACAAACTTATTCTGTAGGTACGTTTTCTCTGCTTCATATTATTTTCGAAGTACCTATTTCGAAAGTTTGTTTATTTTCAACATTTGATAGCTGTTAATCAAATCTTCATTCCTGAGATAAGACACATTATTGTCATCAGAGTTAGATAAAAGGATCTGTTGAGTGACGTAAGATTGATAGGAACCTTCAACCTGGATTCAGGTGCATATCATGCTAGTTCGACCTTGACACTGGTGACCCAGTTTCCATTTGTTGTTCCTCATCCTACTCTCCCACTAATACCTACCTAACCGATAATCACAATGGAAAGTACTCCCCGGACTATTGCCAAACTGAAACGTAGGCTCAGCACTGCCGTTGAGGAATTATCATCGATTCATGGTACAGGTAGAGCCGCTCTGAAGGAAAAGGATAAATATGTTAATACTTTCAAATCTATGCACACATCTCTGGAAAAGTATTACACAATGTACGAGGAAAGTTTTGACGAATTAGCAGTACTTTCGGATGAATCTGTCGCAGCTGGAATGGATGACGGAGAAATTCCCGCGTTCACGTTTCCTTCAACCGATGATAGCAATACCAAAACTACCATGCGAAAGTACTACTATGAAATCAAAAATATGTATCTGACATTCACATCTGCTCCACCCCCTTCATCGTCTTCTACATCTACGAGTCAGATCCTGGAGAATACCACGGTAGTCCACGAAACCTCAGTTCGTTTGCCAGAAATCAAATTGATCCCTTTCAACGGTGAAATTTTGAACTGGCCCAAGTTTCGTGATACCTACATATCCATTGTGCATGAAGACAAGACGCTATCTCCAACTCAGAAATTCCATTATCTAATAACATCTCTAAGTGGCCCAGCACGAAGCATCATAAATCAATTTCAAATTTCTGATCAAAATTACCCGTTAGCTTGGCATGCAGTTCTTGAAGCCTATGATAAGAAAAGGCTTCTGGCCACAGCATATTTAAATCGGGTTTTGAACTTTCATCCCATCCAAGGCAAGCCAACATTGGATTCATTACAATCATTCATGACCTCTGTTTGTGATAGTGTTTCATCATTTGAACTTTTGCAAATTAATCACGAGTCAAAGTTCATTCTGTTTCATTTGGCATACCGACTTCTCGATCAAACAACTAGAGAGCAGTTTCAAAACGCGCATAAAGAAACAGAATTTCCAACTTTTCAGAACCTGTTCAAATTCATCAAAGATCGATGCTTGTCCATGCAGTTATCATCCGACATAAATTTCGATTCCTTTTCATCCACCCAGTTGAAATCTAATTCCAACTTCAACAATAAAGGGAAAAATGAGATGAAATTTTCGAAATCAAAATCAAGTCTTGTTACTCAGGAATCGAAATCGAACAATCAAATGCAACAGTCAAGCAATTCGAAGACCTGTTTCATTTGCAATATAGATTCGCATGGATTATTATCGTGTAGGAAATTTTGTAGCGCAGATGTGAAGCAACGCAAAGCTTGGTTATCCAACTGGAAGGGTTGTTCAAATTGCCTGTCTATAAAACATAAAACTGATGGTTGTAAGTCCAAATGGGTATGTCGTTGGTGCAAACAGAAGCATAATTCTATGTTATGTGATACCAATGTTCACAATTCTGTACCTAATCGATCGGGTTCAGGTTCACCGTCGACTTCCGGCTCTTATTGTACCTCACCTGGTACCCACACAACAACTGATCGAGGTTCTCATGTCATGTTAGGTACTGCTCTAGCTGAAGTACTCGATGCTAGAGGTACCTACCAAGTAATTCGCATTGTAGTCGATACCGCTAGTCACTACTCATTTATGACGTATAAGTGTGCGAAACGTTTGGGAATGACGTCAGACAGATGCAACGTAGGCATTTCCGGTATCGGTCAGAGTTCAGGAGGCGTCAAGCACTCTGTCACTTGTAATCTCAGACCTGTAAACAAATCAGCTCCTCTTCTGAACATGACAGCTTTGCTATTGAAATCGATCACATCTCATCTACCTACATCAACGCTTCCTCGACGATTATGGGACAAATTTTTGAAATTCCCATTAGCAGATCCAGCATTTTTCGAAAGTCGGCCTATTGACGTTCTACTGGGGGCGGATTTGTTCCCCGAAATTTGGCTAGGCAGTCCCATTGAAATAGAATCAAATTGGCCTAGACTATTTCCGACCACTTTCGGACATGTTGTCATTGGTCGATTCTCCTCTGAATCAGCTCAGTCTTCGCATGGAACGTCACTAGTCGTCTCCTGCCCAGCTATTGAAGACATAAATTCCACTTTAAAACAGTTTTGGGAGATAGAAGAACCCAAACCTATCGATATTGTCAATCCTGAGGATAGTTATTGTGAGGATCACTTCATTTCAACTCACTATAGACTTGATGATGGTAGCTACGGAGTTCGTCTTCCGTTTCGCTCCAATCCTCCGGAATTTACTGACATTCCTGCCATATCTCGTCGACGCTTCCGCAACCAGGAAAATAGACTCCTCAAGAATGATGATCTGCGTGAAAAATATCATGATTTCATGTTGGAATACGAACAATTAGGGCATATGTCTGTTTTTCCGAATGAACCTGCTTACGTTATTCCACATCATCATGTCACGAAAATCGATCGCAACCTTTTAAAAATCAGAGTCGTATTTGATGGATCTTCAAAGTCTGTAAATGGGTCTCTCAACGATTACCTAATGGTAGGACCCAAGTTACAAACGGACATCCGTGATGTTCTACTCAATTTCAGAGCTCATAAAATTGTTGTCGTCGCCGACATTGTCAAAATGTACAGGAATATTTGGATCCATCCTGATGACCGGAAATTCCAGACAATATTTTGGCGCTTCAATCCCTTTGAAAATCTCCATACCTACTCACTGAATACTGTAGTCTATGGTCTCACATCGTCGCCGTTTCAAGCCCTTCGTGTTATCAGGCAATTGGTAATTGACGAAGGTGAAGATTTCCCGGAAGCTAGTATGATATTAACTAGGGATATTTATATAGACGACATAGCTACAGGATGTGACAGTATCGAAAAGGCAACCATTCTTCAGAGGCAACTTATTGATCTATTGAGTAGAGCACAACTTAAATTAAGTAAGTGGGCGAGTAACTGCTCCGAACTTCTTCAACAGGTCCCTGAATCTACGACTAGCGATCAACCTGTGAGCATTATGCCTAAAGATGACACTTCAGTCAAAATTTTGGGACTGCATTGGAATCCTAAAACTGACTGCTTTAGTTATAATTTGGATGTTCCTAATCCAGTGTTCACGAAACGTGCCATTTGTTCCAATGTAGCGAAGATCTACGATCCACTAGGGTTCATCTCACCTGTGGATAATCTTGATGAAGTATTCATCCAAGATTTATGGAAACTGGAGAAAGACTGGGATGATCCTATTCCCGATGAAATTGCTACTAGATGGGAATCGGCACTCAAACAATTACCTATTCTTTCCCAAATAAGCATTCCACGATTCATTTGCTCTGACAAGCCCTGCAGATATCAAGTTATCGGATTTGCTGATGCATCAGAAACTGCATACTGCGCTGCTCTCTACCTTCGAGTAGATCAAGGTGGAACATTTAAAGCAAATCTCATGACAGCAAAGACTAAATTGGCTCCTCTGCACACTCTCACCATTCCAAGACTCGAGTTGTGTGGATGTCTCCTACTAGCCAAACTTTACCAATCTATTTCTCCATTTATCGAGCTGTTGGGATCATCATCTATAGCTGGTCCTCTGTTTTTTACGGATTCGACTATAGCTCTTGGTTGGTTACGTACCCCAGTATATAAACTGAAAACTTTCGTATGTAATCGTGTGAGCCAGATTCTCCAGCTTACTCCTGTCTCCAATTGGCACCACGTTTCTTCGAACGACAATCCAGCTGATGCAGGGTCAAGAGGTTTTCTTCCTGATGAGCTATTGAGCAAAGAGCTGTGGTGGAATGGACCACCTTGGTTGAAAGATCCTCAGGATATTTGGAATATTTCCTCAATCTTATATAATCCTGATCTGCCAGAAATGAAACCAAGCTCTGTACTCATTTCAGTGATTGAAACCCCAACAACCAATTCTGCTTTCATTGTCGACATGATTTCCAGATTTTCTTCGTTCCATCGATTGCTACGAGTACTTGGAACAGTTCTACGTTTCGTAAGCAATGTCAAACTTCGAAAAAAGGAAGATAGGACGTTTGGAAAACTCAGAGTTGACGAAATCAATGAAGCTCGATCAATGTGCATAAAGTCTGTACAGTCTCACTATTTCTTCAAAGGTGACATCTCAACCAAAAACCAGACTGAGGTGATGAAGAAATTCGTCAAATTGAATCCCTTTTTGATACCTCGGGTATCCTCAGGGCGGGCGGTAGATTGTTCAATTCCAATCTGCCGTACAATCACAAACACCCCGTACTTCTTCCACCTGAGAGTCATCTTTCAACATTGATTGTTGACAACTTCCACAGGATTTATCTTCACCCTGGACCATCTCTGCTACAGGCCCTCGTTCAGTTAGAATATTGGATACCATCAGCGAGGCGTCTCATCCGTCAACGAACTTTCAACTGCCAGAGGTGCTATCGTCTCAAGGCTAAGTCGTTCATTCCAAAAATGGCTGACTTGCCTTCATACCGCGTTCGAGCTGAAAGAGCCTTCAAGAAGACAGGCTTGGACTTTGCTGGCCCATTTTTTATGAAAGAGTCTGGGCGTCGTAAAGCTCCGGTTTCGAAAGTCTATCTCTGCATATTTGTATGCATGACTACGAAGGCCATTCATATGGAACCAGTTACGAGCCTCACAGCTGACGCATTTCTTGCTACCATGGACAGGTTCGTCTCTCTCAGAGGACTTCCGTCGGATCTTTACTCGGACTGTGGGTCCAACTTCCTTTCTGCTGCTGGAAAACTCAAAGAATGGTTTAAGTGGTTTGTCAGCGAGAGCACCCAGGGAGAGTTGGTTGAAAGATTCACACCTCTACAAATAAATTGGCATTTCAACCCTCCTCGTGCTCCGCACTTTGGCGGAATCTGGGAAGCGGGCGTGAAATCAGCCAAGTCTTTGATGCTGCGTACTGTCGGAGATGCTGTTCTCACTTATGAAGAGTACGCCACGCTATTTGCTAAGATCGGAGCTGTATTGAACTCTCGACCAATATGCCCACTGTCCAATGACCCATCGGAATGTGAATACCTTTCACCGGGACATTTTCTCATCGGAGAAGCCCTGCTTGCTGTTCCTGAGCCAACTCTGCTGGACGTATCTCTCAACCGTTTGGATCGTTGGCAACTCATCAAACGTATGAGTCAATTCTTTTGGGACCAATGGCACCGAGAGTACCTTTCTACGCTCCAATCCAGAGTAAAGTGGAATGACTCTGCTCCAAACTTAAAGGTGGGCGACTTGGTATTCTTGAAAGATGACAATATGCATATTCTTCAGTGGTCACGAGGTCGAGTCATCAAAGTCCACCCAGGGCGAGATGGAATAGTTCGCGTCGCCACAGTTCAGACTCCTTCATCAACGTTCTGTCGACCCGTCGCCAAGCTAGTGCCACTGTTTCCAGAGAGCTCCGCCAATAACTCACCTGCAGAGCATCCTTGGACTGGCTGGCCTCAAGATCAGAAGAATTAGTAATTGTGGTCCTCCAAGCCGTATCCCCATATTTCCTCTAAAACTCCTCACCTCCTACCCTATATTTCTTTTTCTTTTCACCACAGGGTCTGAAAATTATACAATTTTGGCGGGCGGAATGTTAGCGCCCAAGTTTAGTTTTATTTTATTATTATGTAGCAGGAGAAAAGTTGTGTAGTTTGTTGTGAAGTGTAGTGTCTGGAAGATAAGAACCCCAGGGTTCAACCCTGCGACCTAACCATGAACCCTCTCTCCAGTCCCCAGTGGGTTGCTTTCCAGTCTCTCGCAAACCAGTCTCTCGCAAACCAGTCTCTCGCAAACAAGTCTCTCGCAAACCAGTCTCTCGCAAACAAGTCTCTCGCAAACAAGCCTCTCAAAAACAAGCCTGTTGGTCTCTCCCTGCTCTATTTCTGTGAGTGTGATAATCCTCCACGTTGGCAACTGCCAGGAAGCAAAAACCATACTCCTGCAGCAATTGCAGCCGCCAACCTCATATATGCTGCCAGGAAAACATCATCCTGTAGCAATTGCAGCCACCAACTTGAACCTCAGCGTACTGAAACACGCCTCCAAAATCTCCTGTGGAAGGACTCATCACGCGACGCATCACTCCGTGGGACCATCTTGGACTTTCAGGGATCATCTCAGACTCAGGGGCAAATATATAGGTACCTACTTGTAAACTACAAATTAACATTATAATTAAACACAACCATCAAATTGAATTCATAGTTGAACAAGTCATGCGTGTCTTCTTCACTAATAAAGTTTTGATGTCTAAGGTACTTGGATTGTAATTGAATGACCCACGCCTTTGTGCATTCCAAAACAAAACCATCGAAACTCGTTGTTCCACTCGAGAGAAAAGACAACTTCAAAGGCCTATTTTCACCTTCGATAGACCAAAAACTTGATATTGGACGTCGAAACCGTCAAAACTCGTTGTTTCACTAGAGAGAAAAGATAAATTCGAAGGTTTGTTTTCGTCAATCAGGGGAAAACGAGCCATTGAAATTGTCATTTCTCTCGAGTGGAACAACGAATGTTGATGGTTTCGACGTCCAAACTGAGATTTTTCGTCAATCGAAGGTGAAAAAAAGCCCTTGAAGTTTTCATTTCTCTCGAGTGAAACCACTGAAAATGTTGGGGAGAAAATATTGAAAATATGACTGCTACAAGGAATATCACGTTTGCGCATGCGCAGACCGAAGGTGATGATTTTCGTAGGGGACTATCTATACCATAGTTCATAGCTAATAACTTTGTATAGTTATGCACGTACAAGGGTTTAGACAGACAGGTACGGAATCAATGTTTTTCAGCAAGGCCTAAAACGTAAAACGCGAGAGATAATTTCGATTTTGGAGAACAGTTTTTTTGGTTTTCAACCTTGAAAAGTGAAAAACCAAAGCTTCCGCTTCTTGGTAGACTCGGAAACCATAATAAAACATTACATAATAATTTTCATCTATGGTATTGTGATTTTGAATTAAAGTTAGGAAAATATGGAATAACGATCTCTTCTAGATAAGTGATAACGACCAATTCGCAGGCGATAATATCACGTTCTTGAATTACTATTTTCAATGACATTTGATCACTTTTTTTACCGACTCAACTATAAAAATCCGAGCCTCTCGAAAATAGATGAGATTTTTATGCACTCGGGTCAAGTTCGATCGTACCAGTGACTCCGAAGATCTCCGCTCGACATGAAGATCGCCCTGATTATTTTGTCTGCCTTCTTCGTCGGCGCTTTGTCTCAGCCTGATGGCCGCTTCGCTCAGCCAGGTTACAAAGGCGACGTGCAGGCGCCGTCCGAGCCCTTCGTCGTCCGCCTCTTCAAGGGCTTCATCGAAAAATTGAGAAAAATCGTAGTCTTCTTCCACAACTTAATTTTCGTCCACATTCTCGGGAAGGTCAAGGGGGTGGCGCAACACTTGAGGAGCATGGTCGGATGAATGACGTTTCCACTTCCCAGGTTCCTTCGTCAGGAACGATGAAGTAAGATTTAAAAATGAGACAAACGGTATCAATAAACGTTATTTCAGTTTTTTCACGTTTATTGTTTTCACCAAACTAGCCTTCCTAATAGTAAACTTTAAAAAGTCTGTCACGTGGTGTGCCACATAGCTTCCTCGTATCCAAAACCCGGTTGTGCAGTGAAAACATCGATCTCTGAGTACCTTGGCACTACACTCACAGGGGACCATCTACACACCAAACCGCACAATTTCTGATAATTTCATCGAATCTGGATGGAAAGTGTAGAAATTATGGATGTTACAAAGAATTCACGTTTGCAGTGGGGGGTGATGATTTTCATAGGGGACCGTCTACACACCAACTCGCAAAATTCCTGAAAGTTTCATAAAAACGCGAGTAAAACGCGAGTGGAAATTTTGATTTTGGAGAACTGGTGGCAAAAAGTTCTTTTACGTAAAATTTAAGTAGGTAGTTTTGGTTCACTATTAAAAACAAACGGACCTTCAGAATCGAGCAACGATTCACCCCCCATTTATTTTAAAAATTTGATGGTTCACGTTTCAAGTTATGTAAAATCCAAAAATCAACAAAAACTTTCCCTCCGCACCAGCACAATCAATAGATTTTTGATGAAATTTGATATAAGAGCTTCATTCGGGGCCTAGTTGAGCCCCCGAAGGTGATTAAGATGTGAAAAAAGGGGTTGAAATTTTCAAAACGCCCGGTCCAAAATAGATTCGATATAAAGGTTATTTTACATCAATTTAAAAAAGAATTGAATGTTTAGAATCGAATGAGACCACCTAGAGCTCTGTAGGACCAACCGTTCACTCCTTACAGTCTTAAAATTGGAATAAACGATAAAGCAGAAACACGAGAGTGAATCACAAATGTTCAAATGCAATCTTTGTTCGTTTTTTCGAAGACATTCATGTTACTCAGTACGTTGTGCTTCCTTAGCTACCCAAACCCAAATTTCGTTATTCATTTATGAAGAAACCAACAAAACTTGATAGTGAACTTTGCGGGATAATTAAGGTGGATACTAAAAATGGAAATCCCAGTTCTATGAAAGAGGTTATATGATCTATACCGGGTGTCCCAGAAGTTATGGTCCACCCTCCGGCATTTCCGTATTTCATTACGTAATAAAATGGGCCCAACGCCATTTTTCATATTTTTTGTAAAGAATTCAGCAAAAATACTTTTGCGCAAAAAAATTGCGCGCAATCGTGCGCAATTGACACTAACTTTGTTTTTTCAAATGGGAACCCCCATTTTTTATTGCAGATTCAGATTCTACGTCAAATTTCATGAGAAATTCATACCCGAATCGATTTTTTTCATCGCATGCAACTGGTACTTTTCGCGCGCAAAGTGACCAGGGTGCGCAAAAGTGAATTTTTTTTAACCCCCAAGTGTGGCACATTTTTTTTCATTATTTTGACGCTGAATCACGTGGTGAGGTCCTTTCTTCGATTTCATCGTTATTTTTCCAAATTTAGAAGGAAAAATAATGTTTTTGGACTTTATTTTCCCTCACCCTTTTGCTGGGTGGGGACCTGGCTAGATTAAAATAAATTCCTCACTTATAAATTTTAAAAAAATATTGGAAATAGTGGAAAGTTGAAAAAAAATAAATCAAAAAGCTTCTCATCTCAAAATTTAAAAAAAACTCGGCGCTTTGCGCCTCGGCGGGGGCTCCGCCCCCCTGCACCCCCCGGTTTATTTCTTTTTCCATACTCTGTATGAAATCATAGGAACACAGAATGTGTTTTTGCGATGCTAGTCATCCGTTAAGTAAAAAACAACAATAATAAATGCGGAGTCTTTGGCAATAATAAAATAAATAATTGTTAGACATTTAATTTGGTCTAAAACCCTATGAATGTTATATAAATAAATATGTAACTACAAGAAAAATACTATATAATTGAGAGCTTTCCAACGAATGGTGAACAATTTCTGTGCAATGAACACTGCGGGAGTTCTATTTCCTTACCAACGGCTTGGTTGCACGTGAAAATCATACAGTGACCACTCAGGCGCCTTCAGCATTCTCCATTGACCCGCCCTCTAAAATTTCAGCTTCCTGCGTTCAACAGGAGAGAAAATGGCCTTGGAGCTCACTCAGCTGATCAGTGACCACTCAGGCGCCTTCAGCATTCTCCATTGACCCGCCCTCTCAAATTTCAGGTTCCTGCGTTCAACAGGAGAGGAAATGGCCTTGGAGCTCACTCAACTGATCAGTGACCACTCAGGCGCCTTCAGCATTCTCCATTGACCCGCCCTCTAAAATTTCAGCTTCCTGCGTTCAACAGGAGAGAAAATGGCCTTGGAGCTCACTCAGCTGATCAGTGACTACTCAGGCGGCCCTTCAGCATTCTCCATTGACCCGCCCTCTCAAATTTCAGGTTCCTGCGTTCAACAGGAGAGGAAATGGCCTTGGAGCACACTCAGCTGATCAGTGACCACTCAGGCGCCTTCAGCATTCTCCTTTGACCCGCCCTCTCAAATTTCAGGTTCCTGCGTTCAACAGGAGAGGAAATGGCCTTGGAGCACACTCAGCTGATCAGTGACCACTCAGGCGCCTTCAGCATTCTCCATTGACCCGCCCTCTCAAATTTCAGGTTCCTGCGTTCAACAGGAGAGGAAATGGCCTTGGAGCTCACTCAGCTGATCAGTGACCACTCAGGCGCCTTCAGCATTCTCCATTGACCCGCCCTCTCAAATTTCAGGTTACTGCGTTCAACAGGAGAGGAAATGGCCTTGGAGCACACTCAGCTGATCAGTGACCACTCAGGCGCCTTCAGCATTCTCCTTTGACCCTGCCTCTCAAATTTCAGGTTCCTGCGTTCAACAGGAGAGGAAATGGCCTTGGAGCTCACTCAACTGATCAGTGACCACTCAGGCGCCTTCAGCATTCTCCATTGACCCGCCCGCTCAAATTTCACTGCGGGAGTTCTATTTCCTTACCAACGGCTTGGTTGCACGTGAAAATCATTATAAAAGGCGCGTAACGGTTTTTTTCTGTCGCTTTTTCGTGACGATTTTTTTTCGGTAGGTCATCGCAAAAACACATTCTGTGTTAATAAGTTAATAATAGAATGTTGTTTTAGCAAGGATTTAGTTATTCATCCTCGACTAAACCATCTTCTCCTCTCTTTTGTTGCAGGTAAAGAAAACGAGGCCATTCATCAGTGAAGTTTGGTAATATATTAGGACTATCTATCTTAGAAATGTGAGAGCTGGTGGGGCAACTGATTCAACTTTAAATCCGTAGGTACTTTGGATGACTTTCCTCATTTATGGAGCCTCCGTTTATGGACTAGCTTCACCACCACTTCCATGAGTATCTTGTAAAATAGCCATACAGGCTAGGAATGGGTATCGATACCCGATATTTAAAATATCGATACTCTGTACCGATACTCGATATTTTAGTATCGATACCGTACTATCTGATATTTTCGGATATCGATACTTTGGATCCGATATTTCTAAATATCGAATATCGATACAGTTCTCTCAACATGATGGCTAAAAAATAAAAATATGAAGAAGGTAGCGAGGCTGATGGGTCTTAACTCGGATAAAATTATATTATTATGGAGAAAATGTTTAATAAAATTTGCAGTGGGTATTTTCTCCAAATTTTCAAATGTTTTTACATCAAAAGATGCCTGATCCATTCTATGACATAAGCTCACTTGTTGAAAAAAGCAATTGAAATCCGTTTAGAGCGTTCTAATCTCCAGTGTTGACTGTGAAAAAACCATACTAGATTTCAATGAAAATTCGCTCATCTCATGCTGTATGAATGGACTTTTGTTTCTTGTTCAGTCCAGAGAGCCGAGAGTATTCAAGTTCACACACAAGTGGTTGCTCCTCTAGGCGATTCTAGGAAAAGATAGGTTCTTGGTACCTGGAGCTTAAGACCTACACGTGCTGGTTCCTTGAGTTCCTACCCAGAATCCCAGGGTTTCCACAACACTGCTTGTAGTACTTTTCTCAGAATATTCGCTCATGCAGGTACCTACATGCTCTGGTGGTGGGGGGAGGAGGTCTTTCGCATTAAAAACTAGCCTGATCCCATATTGGGATTTCTAGGAAACGTCTTGAGACAATAACGAGACCAGGACTGGACTGTGACATCACATGGGTAGGTGGAACCCTTTTACTACCTGACCCTAGCTCCCTTGAATCAACTAAGTATTGACTCTCATTTTGAGACAAAATAATTTTATGAAAAACAATGAATTCGCAGGTGAGTACGTACCTACTTCTAGGTTTCCCAGTTATGACTTTCAAATTTGAATGTTTTGGAATTTTCAACATTTGTCGCTCCAAAAATTTCCATTTTCACAATCAGAACTTTCTTGCTTTGTTTGCTAGACCGATGTCTAGGCTTGAAATTTATATGTGTTCTACTTGTAGTTAAGCTAAGAAACAGTGGGTGATATAGCATGAAGTGAAATCACTTAAACCATAACTTCGAATTGTCTTGTTGTTGTTTCGTTAATTGCTAAGAAAAAGTTACTTCCTCATTTTTGGACTAGAGTAGCGTGATTAATGAAATACGTAATGAAATACCTAGTTTACTCGTAAATACGATAGTACTAAACTATAAACAACTAGTTACCTATTACATTTTTTGATCACGACCCCCAGCTAAAAGACATATTTACAAAAAAATGTAAATGTGTAAATAGGGCTTGGACTCTTGATAATAAGAATGAATAAATAGAGATAAAACATATTTTCCTTGAGAATATTAGGTAATATTTACATTTTACGACCCCAAAGTATCGATACTCGATATTTTGAAATATCTATACTAATGCCAGACGATACGTGGAGTATCGATTCTCAAATACGATACAGTATCGATACAAAATATCGATACTTTTGTAACGATACCCATCTCTAATACAGGCAGGAAACTGGTACTAAAAAAGTCCGTTCTTGCAGCATCAGTCAATGAGCGGTTTTTCAAAGAATCTTTCAGTTGAGGGCATGGTTGAGAAAAAAGCATCTTGTTGGAAATTTCTTTTAGATAAGTTTTATATTTTATTACTACCAACACAATATGGTGTTCATTCTTTCTAAAAGTTCAATTATGAATGATTGAGCTTACAAGACGTACCTTAGATGGGTAAATTGCATAGTATGAAATACGGTTTAAGATAATAAATATGGCTTTTGGTAGGCAAAGTGTAGAGAAATATGAGTCAATTATTGATTTTATTAAAAAATATGATTTTGCTGCGAAGCTGAAAATGTTGAGTCCATTGCCATTGCGTCATTTTCTTTGACAATTCCTAAAACCTCTACATTCCAAGTGGACGGAACTTCAGTGAAAGACATAAAACGTTCAGTCGGGAAGCTGGACCTGGAAAAATTCAATGTATTCCTTTTCATTCCCCTGAGTGGGTAAGGATGTTCTAAGGGTGAATGACCTGATTGGAGGTCGTAAATAACCAAGTTTCATAGAAAATACGAGGAAAATCGAAATATTAGCTATATAAGAGAGTAGTCAGCCTTGTGTGTGGCACAAAGCACGAATCGTTAAAGTTATTAATCAATCCCTTATCGTTGAAGTATGTAATCAACCCCTTAGTTAACAATTTTTTTAAATCCCAGAAATACTTTCTTTGTTACCTCGAACTTATTGAGTACAAAACTGTAAATTGTATGGTTTTTCCCTACATTCAGTGTTCCATACAACCACACTGCATGCACGGTATGATTTTAAAATGGTGGTAGTCCATATTGATGTTCTCTCCGTCAATTCGAATTCATTGAGTACTACTTGAGTAGTATTGAATTTTCGGGTACAACCAATATTAATTAATAATTAATATACACCGGTTTTCATTATAGGGGTATTCACGGTTGAGCTTATCGTGTTAAACGTGTTAAGTGGTAAACTTGTTAAACAAAAAAACCGTGAACAACCCCAGTCGACTCGTGTTAAACGTGCTAAAGTTGTTGAAGTCTCATCACTCCTTCTTCTTCGATTACCTGGCTAGATCGCAGCCATTAGGGTCGTATGGTTATTGTGTGGCATGATTCGGTGGAGGAAGTGTGAACGAGAAGGGGGAAACGCCATAAATTCGGTAAAAATGAGGAGAAAAAACGTCTGCCAAGTGGGTGTGGCACATAGCTTCCTCGTATCCATAACCCGATTGTATAGACGATCCGATGCATAGTAGTTAATCTCAAAACATCAAAACAAGTTAATCTGTAACATCCCTGAAAATTTCATTGAAATCGGATGGAAAATGTAGAAGTTATGGCCGTTACAAGGAATTCACGTTTGCGCATGCGCAGTGGCTACTATCAGTCCGAAGTCGGTGATTTTCATAGGGGACCATCTAAATACTAATCTGTAACATCCCTGAAATTTCATTGAAATCGGATGGAAAATGTAGAAGTTATGGCCGTTCAAGGAAATTCCCGTTTGCGCATGCGCAGTGGCTACTATCAGTCCGAAGGTGATGATTTTCATAGGGGACCGTCTACACACCAACCCGCACAATCCCTGAAAATTTCATTGAAATCGGACGATAACTTCGTATAGTTATGCGCGTTACAAGGAATTCATGACAGACAGACACTGAACCAAAATTGTTCAGAAAGGTCTAAAACGCGAGTGAAAATTTTGATTTTGGAGAACTTTTTTTTCGACCTTGAAAAGTGAAAACAAAGCTTCCGCTACCTTGGTAGACTCGGAAGCAAAATCTACAACGTCCATCATTGTTTGTTCCATGGCAAAGAAACAAGCAAAGTTTTTTTTACCATTTTTATACCACCAACTTTTATACCACCTATATTGTTCAAAGATTTTACTTTTTACACTGAAAATTTGAGGATTACTCACTGCAGTCATGTCGAAGAAAAAGTTATAAACAAGAACTTGTTGATGATGAAGTGGTCAAGAAAACAGTTTTTCGCATTTTTCCTTCACTTTCATTGCATCTATTTGTTCCTCCCAACTACCTTTCTCTTCCCTCCATACCTCCAAGAGACCTCCATACCTTCAACTCCAACTCAAATAACTCACAAAATAACCGAGACAAACAAACGAACTCCAACTCAAAAAAACTAAGACGAAACTAATTACTCACAAGTAAACTGACTGAAAACAGCTGGCAAGTTACCGGCCATTTTCTTTCTGATTTTGCGACGGATAACACGTTTAGCACACACACAGACCATTCGGGTGAGTTAACTTACGACGACTGATAACACACTTTGTTTACGACCGATTCGTTCGACGTTAAACACGTTCTCGACGTATAACACGTTAACACGTCGAGAACGGCCCGACCGTGAATACCCCTTATGTACACATTCATATTTATAATTCAACAATTTAAAGTACAAATTTCCTAAATTCTGCTCATATCAGAAATTTGATGCTGAATATACCTAAAAATAAAATTAAAACACGTTTCTTGGCCTTTTTTTTTTACTTTTTTTTTCTTCGAAATTTGGACCCCTTAGTGTCTAAAATTGTTTTTTTGCTAACAAACTCGTCTTTTTGTTTATTAGTATGAACATTTTGTCATAAACTTGACATTTTGAGAAACAATTACTAAAGTTATCGTCCGTTGTGAAACATATATATTAAAATGTATCAATATATATACCTTTTTTGAAAATTTTTGGGAATACTTACAAAATGTTCCTAACGAATTTCACTGAAAACATTTTTTCAAAAAGTCCATGCTAAAAATTTTGAGTCCATTGCAATAACTTGATTTTCTTCGAGGATTCGCTAGAGGTGGATAGGCAGTATAGTTTTCTTCGTAGAACGGACAAGTATTTATTATTTATCTTACAATGATTGGATTTAGTAGAGAACAAGAATGATTGGATAGAATTTTCCCCAGGATAAGGAATACACACTGACCGTATTCAATCGAAAAGCTCAGAAACGGAAAATTTCAGAGAAAATGTTGACTCGTAGGACCACAATAATAAAACTTCAATTATTTATTTAATCAAATGTATTATTTACCCGTGAGATCTAAAGTTTAAATGGAGGGTACGAAAATATTCTAAAATAATCTAGAACCTTGGCCAATCAGAGAAATGCCTCATGTAAATCGTTGCTGTTGTTGGAGTCACACATAAACAGAAACCAGACGGCCACTGGACAATATTATTGTGCTGTAGTGAGTATGTTATCTTGCACAGTGCACTCATGCTAAGTTCAGAAGAGCGAGAGTTCACACCAGGCTCTAACAAAGAGCGTATTGACGTTTGCTTGTAGTTTTTCGATTGTGATTGACGACGTTGGTGTGTCTTGAGCTTGCAGTAAACTACTGAGCATGTTTGCAACCATTGAGGAGAGCCAGGAAGACGAATTTGGATTAAAATGGAAATGCGAACCCGTCAGTTTGGCGCTAAAATCACCAAGTCGGCAGCCGTTGACGCCTTGAACAATGAGGACATCGCAGTACACGGGGTCCAGATTGATGACCAATTTACCTGGAACTTTATGTAGAAGAAATTGAGACGTCGCGTCGTAGGTCACTTGTAAGTTGTCGTACCTCAAGGGAACCTGGACGGTTTTGATTTGAGATGAGCATCCTGATGCTGTGCCATTTCGAGTCAGAGAGTCCAAAGGGCGCACCATACCGTTTGTGGCGTCCATCGACATTTTGAAGGGCAGAGCAACTCCAAGAAGAGTTGGAGTCAGCTGTACTGAGAAATCGTCCAACCAGTACGCGCCTGATTGTATGTGCATCAGGTAGTCGGAAGATCGAAGAGCGCCGTCGACTTCAGCATTCACAGCTCGGCAGGTGGGCGTCACGTCTTCTTCACCAGCTTGGACTGCTGAACCAAGCAAAGCAACGACCGCCAAGAAGACCAGCATACTGAGCATCACGCAATGCGACTGATACCCAGGTCTCTTCAAAAAGGTCTCTGTTACTCGAATTACTACAATCAATCAACCAAGATTACCGATAACGATCCGGATATCTCAGAAGTGCTTTCATTTTGTGATAAAACCAATGTTCCACATCGAGAGAAGTATTAGCATAAAAACCCAAGAACAAAAACAGATTGACTAGGACCTTACTAGTAATTAATTCTACCACTCACTCATCGTCTGTCAGAACAGTGTTTTTTTGAATTCCGATTCAATCATTGTGTTTTATGGTTTTAAAAACGATAATTTATCATGATCGATCTATTTTGCCATACAAATTTTTGTGTGAATCATTCTCTTCTTTTTTACATCAAATCTATTACTACCATGGATGCCAACCGAGCACAAAAAACATTAACTGTTATGATTGAATGAAAACAAAATTGTGCGTTTTTATCAGTTAATCTCGTGAAAGAAACTATAAACTGCTAAAAGCTTTAGTAAGTTCGAGTCCCTCTAAAGCTTATGCCATATTTTTTTCTAGAGTAGGTATATGATTGCATCAATTATTGGCGTTTTGTTCCATGACTGATGGGTAGAGTTTCCAACACTGCGTTTCATGAAACGTAGTTGGGTCATTTAAAAATTTGGGGTTATTTCTTGTCACGCAGCTTTTGCGAACACTCTATTTGTCTTGGAAATTCAGAATTTTTTCAGGGAGATACAGCAGCTTGGTGTCTACAAACATCACACAGAATGAATTTCACTAATCAATTAACTCAGATAATTAAAAATCATTAATGATCCCAATTCTCTCTCCCTACACCTGTCACAAAAGGTAGGTTGGGAACTTCGAAAATTGTTGGAGAACTCTATATTCATGTTTTAATTTAAGTAAAAAATGTTATTGGTCCAGGTTATTCTCCTCTTCAGCAATAAATTAGAAACGAACAAAAATTCATTGAATTGGAAGCGTTTTTGCTATGTTTTGATGCTGTTTTAATCTCTCTCCCTACAATTTTTTTGAAATGCCTGCCCACTCCTGGAAAACGATTATTTTGTGTTATGAAAAACAAAAGTGAACTCTGCTGCAAGATGGCTTCCGAAGCTACTGAAGTTTGTTGAATTTCCAAGCTCCCAGTTGTGTGGGTTATGTTGTGAAGTGTTGAAGCTTTGAGAGTAGGTTAATACTTTCTCCATCCCTACAACCACCTCACTCATCAGGGTAAGTGTTCAACTACGTATAATTAAACTCAAATTACAATTATGAATGCCACAGTGCTATGTATTTTTTTTAACTTCAGAATCAATAATGGTGAGGCCAGTAGAGAGTGATAACCTCAAAAATCTCTCTCCCTACAACTTCTGGGAAGAGGCTGGTTTGTTGGAAGAGAGATAGAATTGCAGGGAGAGAAGTTTTGCTCATGGTTCACCAAGATAATGGTTTAAATTTGAGCTCTTGGTGTATATTCTTGGTATTAGTAGTTATCCATAGGTTACATCAGTAATAACAACATTTTTTGTGCAGAAGTTCTAGTCAACCTTGGATAAACCGTCTACGTGTGCTGTTTCTTCTACCTCTACTGGACTTCCAGCTTCAGCTAAACCGCCTGTGCCCGAAACACTCACTCCAGGAATATTCATTTTGGCCAGCTTGAAGAGCGAGTCCAAAAAAAATAATTCTATTAATAACCATTAATTAATTCGGGGTTGATGATTTTCATAGGGGACCATCTACAAGGCTACCCGTACAGTCCCTGAAAATGTCATCAAAATCGGTTGAGAGTTGTAGAAGTTATGGCTGTGGCAAGGATTTCATGTCAGACAGACAGACACGGAACTAAAATTGTTCAGGAAGATCTGAAACGTAAAACTTGAGTAGAAATTTTGATTTTGGAGAACATTTTTTTCTACCTAGAAAAGTGAAAACAAAGCTTCAGCTACCTTGGTAGACTCGGAAGGAAAACATTACGCCTTACAGCAACGATACTATTAATGACGATTGTACTATTGTAGTAAAAAATGGATTACGGCGTTTCCGGGGATCCATGCACAGGGGATTATTGAAAATAATGTGTCCAATATTTGGGAATCAGAGCCTAACTAAAATAAAATGAGGTAAGGATCAAAAATCCAAAAATGTCAAACTAATGGGAACTGGGAACCTGAACAAAATCTCCTGTATTTATGACTCGAATTAACCGCAAATAATTACAATGATATTCGAGTCATAAATATAGGAGATTTTGTTCAGGTTCCCAGTTCCCATTAGTTTGACATTTTTGGATTTTTGATCCTTACCTCATTTTATTTTAGTTAGGCTCTGATTCCCAAATATTGGACACATTATTTTCAATAATAAACCTTTTGAATCGAGCGTTTTTGTTAGAATTTTATTATTAAGAAACTGAGTTTCCTAAGTATTATCAAGAAACCGAGTTACCTATGTATTACTAAGAAAGTGAGTTACCTATGTATTACTAAGAAAGTGAGTTACCTATGCATTATTAAGAAAATGAGGCCTATGGGGCCTATGTACTATTAAGAAACTGAATAAACTCTGAGTTCTCAAAAGTTTTTTCAAAGCCGTTTATATTTTTAAGAGTTACCTGAACTGGGTCATATAATTCTGACTTTTCCTTAACCCACATTTTACGAACGATTTGACTGATTGAAAGACTTGAAGAATCTGATAATTCTGACGTACCTAGATTATAGCTTCGGACTGTGATTGCGATAAATAAAAGAGACTCTCCTAAACTAAGATTCTCGTATTTTGAAGGAATAAAGAGGTTTCATGAGTTCAACTCTCCCTTGGTTTTCTCTCTTCCTACAAGTTTTATCTCTCCCTACAAAGTCGAAATTATGGAGAAAATTCAAAATTCTATAAATTTTAAACTACTTGATAAAGTGTGCGCCCACTTCAGGATCTGCCTGAGTGGTCAAAACAAAGGATGTTTACGGGAGAAAAAACATAAAAACTCCAACAATAATTTATGGAAAAGTTCGAGGACAAATTTTGAAATGACCCAGTTGGTACGGTTCCCTCTTTGGCCATTATAGAATAAACCATGTATTAACCAAATTTCGGGTAAACACGTATGACCCTTTTTTATTGAAACAACCGTTTCTTTGCATATTTTATGATTTTAAGCGCTAAATATAAATTTTTGTTTGTTTGATTCCAAAAGTGCTCGACATGTTTCGTACAAAGATGCATATTTTGGGGGTAAAAAGTCGACATCAACTTGTAGAGAAATACCATCAGTTCAGGAATCTACTACTCATCCAAGAGAATTAACAAAACCATCAATATTTCTGAAACCATATATTTAATATTTAGTCTGTACAATTCAATCTGAGGGTTTAATAATACTTTCCATAAGCTTCACGTTCATCTGCATTTGTACAAACACTGAACAAAGTCATTACTAACGAAAGGAGAAGCACCAATACTTGGTGAGATAGTAGTTCACGAGGGCCTTTATCTCATTTCTGGCGTTCTGGGGTAGCGGGGAGGAATTGAAGGCTCGCCGGACGAAGAAACCAACGAAAGAATCAGTCCAAGAATTATTTGGGATCACTAATTCAATATCGGGATCACAGGAGTCTTGCCATTCGAAAAACGTCATACTGCAGTCGGTACCTAAGTATCCAACGTTAGTGAAGGCTGTGCTGATGCAAGGTGCGAAATTCATAGTCGTCGTTCCCACTATTTCCCAGAGTAAGAATTTGGCAGTCATGGTGTTGAACGTCAAAGTCAAATTGTCGTATTTGATTATGCCGGTGATGCTCGTGGAGATGCCAGAGGTGCAATTTTCGGCCTCGTTAGTGAGCGAAATTTGGTCCAACGGCCCCAAAACTCCTCCAGACAGTCCCAGTGAGAGTTTCATTGGAAGATTGACTCCCAAGAGAGTCCAGGGATGATCGTATTGCGAGTCAGTGAGATTGACGAATTGAAGATTTGCCACCTGCAGATCGTAGCGGTAGCCTTGAAGCATGTTCTCGAAGGTGCTACTGCCGTTGACGCACGTCACGTCTCCCAGGCCCTGAGCTACGCAGGTAGCAAATACGAAGAGCACCGTTCCATACATGGTTGAGAGTAGGATCACGCATGAAATCACACTGAAGAAAATTGTATAGGAATCAATACTCCACGATTACCTTGATCAATCAAACCAGTTTGATAAGAACGGCAAATACGGCATTTTAAATCTCAAGACATAGATAAAATCCACATCAATTATCCTATTTTTCGGAATGTACGAAGGACAAATAATGATGGATGGGCGAGAGACAAGAATTTTCGTTGCGTCCGCCAAGCGCCCTTTTCATGAAAGGATCTGCAATCATCTGCAGTACTCCAAGGCGTTGCGGGTTGGCATGAATTGCGCCGTACACAAGGAATACTGCACCACCTATATCATTGTAATAAAGAGAGTTGAATTAACTTCTCCTTCTTTCATTGATATTCTATTGAATATCCATCTTTGCTGCATGTAATACTGCCCCTTCTCAAACCTATGTTCATGTACGAGAAGAATTTGAGAAAAACACTCAGTGAATGAGACAATAACCACAAGTTTCAGCTCAATGAAATCATTTTGTTGACTGAGTATGTCAAAACATTTTCATGTTTTTATTTCCGCTAATGAATTTGAAATTTCATTTTTGAAATTCAATAGCGATTTTACTCTCTCTCTCTCTCTCCCCTTCCCCCCATCCAAATTAATACAATATTTATTATCAATTTATTTGGTAGGTAACTAGCTAAATGGATGCAAAATTTAGTAAACACGAAATTTTGATCATTATACTCGTTTATATAAGTATAACAATAATAATATACAACTCTGCAAAATTGAAGTTTTCTAAAATGTGTGTTCAATACACACGTTTAAAAGGGGGTTTCTTGCCGATTTAAACTGAGGAGTTTGATTACAAAAGGTACAATATCCATTTTGGTCAAACGTGAGAGAAGAACGAAACAAGAAAAACTCGAAAAACCATAGCGACCTAAAAAACGTGCTGAGCCGATGATGTTATTTTTAATATATTTCTAAATTTTAATAAATATGTTTGAATACAAATGTAAATTAGTTCAAAGTTTAAGATAATTATTTCTGGATAGGCGTAAATTGTAATACTGCTTTCCCGATGGAAATTTAACTCTTCAAAGAACATTTTTGCCCTCAGAATGTCAACAGTATGCGCCAAAATTAGAAAGTTAAAGTTCTAAAGTTCATCGGATTCCGAAATTGCTTTAACTGCATTATTATTTATTTTTCTTCGTGCCACCCCCAGAATAAATCCGGAAGCACAGTTTTCTTTATATTTCTTATTCTGGCCTCATTATCGGGTGTTTCATTTGTCTCCTTCCACTAGTCTCCAAGGAGAGCTTCTTTTTCGTCGGGTTGTGGAGAGTTTTTACCGCGTCCAACCCCGTCTATTTTGCTTTCTGCAGGGAGAAAAATTATTATTAGTCACTTTTCAACAACCTTTGAAGCACTGCAAGCGTTATAATTAGTTTAATAAACGTGAATACTACTCATCAAGTAACAGTAGTGTTGTGTGTTATTGACAATCGATTTTCAGGTTTCAATTATTTCGTGATGTCAAAATAACCGCTAAAGAGGTTTCACCAGTGCTATGAACACATCCTCTATTGAAATTAATTCGGAAAACTTGAAAAACTACAGCAAAAAACTTTTAAAAGTTTCTTATAGTGCCGAGAAATCATAGACAATACCGTTTGTATGCCGAGAAGTAATATTGTACCGTTTGCTTGAAACAGCAAAACCTGTGTGGTACCTTGCACTGGATACAGTACTTTTTGAAACAGTAACGGATAAGAGTCCGCCATTTTGCTGGATATAGTACTTTTTGAAGTGAAACGGAATATTCACCCTCGGGGAACAGAGTATCTTTTTCTCCAAAAGATCGCATTTTTGTGAAGAACTACCCCCTAAAACCCTGTGAAAGAGTTAACTCAATTTCTCAAGCCCAAGTCTCACTGTATAGTAGGGACAAAACTCCAGTAGTTGTCGAAACGAAAGGGATTTGCCCAAAGTTCAAATTGAGTACCCAAAATTCAAATTAATTGCCAAAGGTTTTTTGGTGTGTTTATTAAAAATAATCAAAATGAAATGGGAGTCTCCTTCAAACACTTCAATCTTTTTCCTTCAGTTTCAAGACAATTGATAACATTTTCCAAAAATGAAAATCGAAACATGATTTATCTGTCGTGCGAGTAATGTGATTCAACTCACGAGCACATCTTATCCGAAACCCCGGTAATCCATCAAATTTGCGAGTGCAGTGATTTCTATTGTTTGATCCAAGTAGGGTTAACCTCTGATCATTCATTTTCTAAGCCTGTTTTTTTCATTGAATTGTTATTGAATAAGACATTGTACAGACATAAGACATTGTATAGATCACTAATATTTGATGGATTGAGCTGATAAGGCAAAAGTGCTCATCAGATAGCTCAGTAGGTCAGTCGTCTTTCTGTCAACGGATTATATTACGGATATGTTACTTCGCTTTGCAGCGGTTTTTCTCGGCGCACTCCTAGGAATCAATGCCGACTTGGAGCCCTGCCATCTTGCCAATGATGTCGTCGACCAAGTTGTGAAGGAAGCCAACTCCCACGCTCGAGCCAATTCCCACGAATCTCTTGAAGTTGATGGTTTCAGTCAGGAGGTCAGCCTCTCTCTGCTCGGACTCCACCTGTGGGATGTCCACCTGGAGCTCAACGATGGCATCGTGTATTCCCTGGCCACACTCTCTCGTTCCGGCGACATCAACGAATGTTCCAACGTCACTCAGAAATCCGTAGAAGGCACTTTCACTTACGACACTATGCAAATCACCTTCAAAAACATGAAAGCTTCGCTTTTGAACTGGGAAATCTCTGGGAAATTCACTTACAAATTCAAACCTTACTTCGATGTAATTTTCACTCAAACCAATATGGAATGCAGCCCTGGTCCGTTGGTTCTACAACGAACAAGTGACGCTGAGTATGAGATCGTTACAGATAACTCCTGGACATCTTGGCTGGTGTCAAAAGCCGTGCACTACTCGTTGAAGAATGGCGACGCTTCGCCCATAATTTCGAGATTCATTCAGAGATCGTGGGTTTCCATCGACTGCTACTTCGGTTGGTACTACTGTGCTGGTGAAACAAAATAATTATAAGTAATTGTATTTAAGAAGTGTATTGAAGAACTACTTTATACATAAAATATTGGTAAACTTATTTTATTTGAATCCCGAACTACCCACACACACATCTATTATAATAATCTCTCCTACATCGACTGTACATTGATTTTTGAGTGTTTGTTTTTAGCTTGTATCTCAAAATTTTACCTCTAAACGGGTGTCAACAACTTGTATTTCCGTTTGAAATTCCCCCCCAAAAAAAATGTCCTCCCTATAGGTAGAGATCATTCACTAATCAGGGCCTTTAGTTATAACCCATTAAAATAGACGGGGAGGTTGGAGTGGGGTCATATGGATCCCACGTCTTTTTTTTACGTATATTTTTTAGGTAAATGAAATACCATATCTTACGCATAGAACACAGCTGTTTATGTTTTGCTCCCATAATTCGTATCTCAGAAAAATAATCATGTCAGTAATGAGTGAACTTTCTGGAAAGTTGGTCTGGAGTGGATCCACGCTAAGATTTAGAAAGATTCCATTCATGCTGTATGAGTTAATGAGCGAATTTTCAGAGTAATCTTTTAAGCTATGGTTAAGAAATCGGAATATTAGTTTTATGAGAGTAGTCAGCATTGTGGGTGTGGCACATAGCTCTAATCGTTAAAATTATTAAATCAATCCTTTAATGAAAATGGAAAAAAAAATCAAAAATGCTCTCCTCGTCACCCAGAACTTATAGAACTTATAAATTGACATTTTATGTGTCTACTTTGGCACATAAACGAAAAAACGTCACGAAAATTACTCTCGAAAATTTCTAATGATTTTCACTTACAATCAAGTCGCTGCTACGGAACGTTATCTTAGTCGTTCTTGTTCGTAGAAAAATCGTTCACCATTCGTTGGAAAGCCCTAAATTTATGCATAAATTATATACTGCCAAAACCTCTGTAATTATGGAAGAAGCTGAGATGTACCCCTGAGTTAAAAGAACTGTAAACAACATTTCCAGTAAGAGTTTGTTACACGACAACAAACAAGATTATTGAGAAAGTATATTATTATAGGTAGGTAGCGAAGGTATTGGTAGGTAGACGGGTGGAGAGGGGCGGGAAAAAGTAAAGACATGAAATGCCCCAATGTGTTGCAGACTCGTATGCAAGCGTTTTCTTTTCTTTATTCCGTATTTCGAATCACTGTGAATCGCATCACTTTCAATCCTCTAAGGTACATTGCGATTGTGTATTACCACGATTACTTGTAAGTTCTCTCGATACCGACTCTACTGCTTCGCTTCATGAAGCAAAAGAGCGAGTTACGTTGGATATATTGATCCAATCAATATCAATATCAATAGCTGGTCCCAAACGCTTTGAAAGGCTGCATCGTTCATTTGGTGGCGCGTTCTTTGAATACGATCGTCATTGCCAACATACACATTTTTCTTTTATTTTAAGTATATTCAATTTGGGCAATTTTGATAGGTTGTTGAGAGAGAAGGACTAACAATTAATGTAATGTCTGTACTAGGGACAACTCTAAACCGAACCGAAACTAGACGACGCCACCCTCACACTTTTGAGGAATAATTTCTCTCAAAATTAACTAAGCAGAAAAATACTTTATCTTTTTCCTGTTTTCAGTAAACCATACGAACATATTGTATGCACAGGGTATGTTTTGAAGATGTTTAGAGCTCATATTCTACTCTTACTTACATATTCGGCTATTGCATTTTCGGATCGCAAATATTGCAATTATTTTTTATATGTATTTACATTTTTTGACAAAATTTTAATTTTTTAAATTGTTCTTATGTCAGAAAGTTTGTGCTGAATCAAAATGTTCAATACATTACTGTAATTATGATTTTTTTGGGGCTTATTTTTATCGAAATTTGGACGTCTTAGGGTTTTTCGAAATTCCAAGCTAATGACCTCTTCGTTCGTGGTACCTAATGAAGATTTTAGCAAAAACTTGAAATTTTTTCGAAACTTACTCAATTTATCTTCCGGAATGACACTTATATATTGTGAGGGTGTAATAATTACACAGAATAATTATTATTCTAAACTTTCCAATTGTATGTTAATGTGCCCAGCTGTTTAAGTTAATCAAAATTAAACTTTACTGTTTCTGAACTCGTATCTCAAGGGACTCAGGCGTCCTCTGACTTCAACCAGTAAGGAAATCATGAACAAAAGCAATCAGTAAACAAAGCTCAAGTTGCCTAATTTATTGAATAAATTAACAACGAAAGGAGTAAGATTGACCATCCACTGCACATGGAAAATTGATTACAACAATATCTATATTATTGCCTGAATCCGCTTGTAATTTCCTGAGATAATAGCTCATCAAATTAAGTGTTTTGTTCGTAGATGAAACAAATCTACCGAGATCGGTGGGCAGTATAGCTTCTCCACTTTTTGGCCATATGACCATTTCAAAATGGCAAATCTGTTCGATTAGGACTTAGTTGAAATTGACATCATGATGACATTCACAATCATGATGAAATTGTCTCCCGAAAGGTAAACCTCAACAGAATAGACGAGAATTTGTATTCAAGCGTTCGTGATAATCCACAATGAATGAAGTTATTTATGTACTTTTCTTTTGTTCCAGGTGAGTCCCGTTGCTTATTTTTGTAAGTTTACGATGAAGTCCTTAAAGGTGAGTAATCTGTATTAGTAAAATTTATGTACAAAGTAGATCTCTGTATATGAGTTATGGATTAAAATACTCAGCACTTGACTTTGTACATCAGTGAAGGGCCTACATTATTTTGCACAAAAAGTTAGTCTGGGCTACATGTTGAGTGGACTAAACATCATTCAGTCTAAGATTAATATTAATACTGAAGACTTGCGGCTTTCCGGTGCGATTCGAATGAGACGTCTAACGATGTTCCTTGCAATATCAACTGATTGGTGAAGTTCTACCTACCAAGGTACTAAATAAATTAAATATATTTTTCAACTGTTATGCCATGAAGAATATGAACGTGAAGTTATGAGTGACATCTTTGTAATTGTAACTATTACAAATGTCAGCATCCTTGTGAATTTAGAAAGGTCAGGTTGTCATTTTTACTATGCAGTACCCGAGAGGCTCCCTGTGAAATTTCAGTTAAGTACGTAGAACCAAAAGGAACAATTTAGATAGCCTGTCTAATGATCAGGATGGTATTCTGTTTGTCATTTTTACACTGAAGTGACGGAGAGCTCCATGCAAAATGTGAACCAACATAAACGATTCGAATGAGACGTCTAACGATGTTCCTTGCAATATCAACAGATTGGTGAAGTTCTACCTACCAAGGTGCTAAATAAGTTAAATATCTTTTTCAACTGTTATGCTATGAAGAATATGAACATGAAGTTATGAGTGACACAAGATTTTATGAGACAATGACCCAACTCCTCAGCTGGCATTTGATGTGAATAACTACGTAGGGATTATTATTGGAAGAAGAGAGGAGCTGAGCACCTGGGACATTGATCTCTTGGTCCCAGATGAGCCACAAGCCCCAGAAGATTCATAAATCATAGTCACTTCCAGACCTATCGTAGCAAGCCTTGGCTGTGTTACAGAACGTATTTCCACCTTATGTAGACTCCCACATCCAATCCATGGTGCAGATTCAACCTTCTTCCATCAAGAACACTTTTTAGGACACCACAGAGTATTTTATTTCACCCAAGTGTCAAAATGAGCATAGGAAGGGGGATAATATACACAAAATATCCAATTTTTCAATATTTCGGTTCCTCCATAGCTTACTAATTGTACCCATGCTTTGATATTGAGGGAAAATTCTCAATGCACATCTGAATGTTCATGAATTATTCTTTGCACCACCATGGAACTACTTAGTGGTGCCACATTGGCGCCAGGACACCAGAAACCGCATATTTCGTGAGTTTTTGTGTGTTTCACCTTGAATACGGAACTTCAATGGACTTTTGTGAACTAAAACTAACAGATGAAAGTTCAACGTATGACCGCTTCGTACGTCAAGTTGGCACCATAGGAGGAGGGGAGGGGGGGGGGTAAACTCGAATTCAAATGTTGCGTATCGTAGATCATGGATTTTTTTAAATGCACTTCAAATTCGAGGCTCGCATCCCGCTAGAAATGTTATGGTGGATAAGGGAGAGTGGGGAGAGTCCGTTATTTTAATTCAAAATACTAACTAAATTACATTGGGTGAAATAGTTTTGTGCAGGAGGAAGGTAAATTAAAAAACTACTGCTAAGTGGTTGTGGCACATAGCTTCCTCGTATCCATAACCCGATTGTATAGATGATCCGATGCATAGTAGTTAATCTCAAAACATCAATCTATAAGTACCTTGCACTATCCTTATAGGGGACCATCTTCACGCTAATCTGAACAATCCTGAGAAATTTCGTCGAAGTCGGATGGAAAATGTAGAAGTTATGGATGTTACAAGGAATTGACGTTTGCGCACGCGCAGCAGCTACTATCAGTCCGGGGTTGATGATTTTCATAGGGGACCGTCTACACCAACCCGCACAATCCCTGAAAATTTCATCGAAATCGGACGATAACTTCGTACAATTGTGCCCGTTACAAGGATTTAATGACAGACAGACACCAAAATGGTTCAGGAAGGTCTTCCAAGGTCGCGTAAAACGCGAGTGGAAATTTTGATTTTGCAAAACATTTTTTTTCCAACCTTGAAAAGTGAAAACAAAGCTTCTGCTACCTTGTTAGACTCGGAAGCAATTCGTGTTTCATCGCTTACCAACTGGTTTAAACCGAAATGCCAATAATAAGATTTTACTACATTTATATACATATAAAATACACATATGTATTTATACAATTGTGTACATGTATTTATATACACATATGTATTATACACATGTGTATTTGTGTGTTTATAAATATTATAACTGTTTTTAGAGAAGCATCTAGGAAAAGAGTGTGTTTCCATCCCATTTTGGGCACTAAGAAATTTTCAAACGAGGCAATTAACGAATTTTTTTCATTGAAAAAATTATAAATTGAACCATAACGTATAATTTATGGTATTTTTAGGAAAGAATTAGGAACAAAGGAATTTTGCTTCGATACGTCACATAGGCCGTCTGTGCCCGAAATGCGGTGGAAATTAGTTGACACCTCTACACTCCTCTACACTCATCTCCTAAATACTAATTTTTGGTCGCATGTGTCTTCTGGTGTCACATTTCCATGACAACCTGCGCTGCTATCCGTGATATTTGGTCCATCGCTACACTTTACCAGGTAGTTGCTAAATGCGTTAGGCGCCACGTTATCATAATATTGAACGATCACCGTATGGATTATAATAATTAACCGTTATTTACTCGATTGCTTAATGTGCTCAATCCATCATAATTCCATTATCAGCACTCTTGATCGGTGTTATCTCCTTTGTTTGTGGGTGTTGAAATCCGGACATCCATCACCATTCACACAAACTGATGTTTTCCAGTGAGTAATCAAAAAATGAGTTAAAGCCATGCTTCAGAGTTTCGTGGTCCAGTTTTAAGAGCTGGTTGAGGGGCTTTTGGGTTGTTAGTAGATTCTGTGATCACAGTCCGTGTGGCTACCGTCGGACATGTGGTTTCAACTGGTCATTGTCGCGCTCTGCGTGTTCTCTCCAAGCTACGCGGAGCCGCCATGCCATTTAGCCAATTCTGACGTGGATTTGATATTGAATCAAACCAACTACCACGTACATGCTGAAGCAGACGATACTCTGGATGTGGAGGCATTCAATCGCCACATTTATCTGACTCTTTTCGGATTCAACCTGCCCCTGAAGGTTTTCATCGAGCTTAACGACGGCACGATGTACTCCATGGCGACATTGGCTCGTTCTGGTGACGTTCAGGAATGTTCCAATTCTACCTACAGAGCTGTGGAAGGAGTGTTCTCGTTCAGCCGCATGGAGATGAATTATAAATCCTTCGAAGCCACTTTCCTTTATTGGAAAATCGTCGGAAAGTTCTCTTACAGGTTCAAACCCAACATGAACGTAGTTTTCACTCAAGCTAACATGGACTGCGGCCCTGACCCCTTGACTCTGGCCAGCGTAGACAATGTTGAATACGAAATCATCACTGAAGACAATTCATGGGGAGCTTGGTTGGTCAAGAAAGCTGTCATGCACGCCTTGAGGTATGGTGACAACACACCGATGCTGAAAAACTTCCTGCAGAGGTCGTGGGTCCACATGGACGTCTACTTCGGCTGGTACTATTGCAAGTAATGACAAAATTGTGTGATGTTTGTTCAGGGAAAATAGAATCCCATAAACGGGTACGGTATTGTGAAATCGGTATGTCCACCTCATACAAATGTGTGTTGTATAATCTTCGGTTTTTATTAGTACAAGGTAACTTGATGAACGTACTTCTTAGAAAAGCTTGGATCAGACCATTCTTATTCTAATGAGGTGTTTCAGATTTTTCTCTCTTGTTCCATATTTAAGGTCTACTGAGGGAAGTTTATGTTATGAATTATAAGATGGATTACTATTAATTCCTACGAGCTACGGATTAATTGAGTTTTTGCTATGATTGGAAATAGTAATTTTTTCCTGCCTTTGCCATGAAGCGTTTGGACAACCTACCCAAACAAATTAACATTCCTAAGTTGACCCTTTAGTTTCTGCTTTTTATCCTTCAGGTGGTTCAGTTTTGTTACCATTGTATTTTTTTTTGTCTCTGGACATTCATAGATTTACGTAACTAGTTATTTTTCTCAACAATGTTTTGAATTGTTGCACATGATGGATTTCTTCTATATATAAGCTGGTATGAGTACAACTGTATGTACCTCCTCTTCCTTTTTGAAGGATCTGTTCGAATAAAAATGCAAACGTTTCAGTTGACTTGATTTTATTATATTTTGGCTCTCCTTGATTTTATCCTCTTATCAACTAAGGAATCTACAAGAATGCGAAGTTTTATTCACTCCCACTTCTTGTTTCTCACACGGAGAGATTTTGTTATTCGATACCATCATTAATATCGTCACGAAACCCTCTACTTCAACCACTATTCCCTCCGTTGTTCCAAAAAATATTTCTCTGTATTACAGTCTCTCAGTAGCCTGTTATGAGATAACTACCTGATCCGACGAGCTGAAATTGTCTTTTGAGAGGCTCCGATTACCTGGGTGAGGAATAGGGTGTGCGCCTGGGTAGGAAAAACTGTTTATTGTTATTTTTAATCTAAAGTAGACCTCATTCTGAGAATTTTGGCACCAACCGCGACCTTCTAGCGTGTGTAAATCTTTTCCTATGAATTTTTAAAGTTTCGACCGTTTATGACGTCACAGTGGGCTGGGGGGCGAGAGGGGCGCGTGACGTCATAAACGGTCGAAACTTTGAAAAATCATAGAAACAGATCTACTCACGCTAGAAGGTCGCGGTTGGTGCCAAAATTCTCAGGATGTAGTCTACTTTCGATTAAAAATCTAAAAAAAATCAAGGCGCATCCAAGCCAATTTCCCTCTGTTCATCCTAGAGAGCTGAACTCTGATGCGCAGCACCTTGAAGTCCACTGGAAGTGATTAGTGGAAAGGAAATCAAATCAGCCGTGTGGGCAATTAATCTAGTTTCTCTCTAGTTCATCCTATTTGGAAGTGATAGGAATCATGTCAGGGATGTCGGATTAGCTGTCAGGTATCTGAATGCTGTTACGGTGTCAGCATAATAACATTGCCAGTAAGGAATTCATAGATATCTGGGAAGTCTTCATTGGTTTGAGTTTGTCTCAACCAAACAGACAAAGACGTAATGCGTAATTTTCAAAGATTTTAAAAATAAATCAATCCAATTTTTGACACAAGTCTCCAGCCTAAATTCAGGCTTTTTATAATCTTAGGCACATAAAATTATTGATTAGCGAAGCAATTATTGATTAAACCGAGAGTGGCAAGCTGTACTGGGAAGGAAGGTTGGATCCTATTAGGGACCTATACCCAATATTAAAGTTTGTTGGATTGTGTGTTTGGGACACCAGATGGTACCACATGAATTCATCGTCATCTGATCATAAAATTTGAAGGGTAGTGGTAGGCACTCGGAGATTGAGGTTTTGATTATCAACTATAGGTACATCGGAACATCAACACTGTCGTGAAAACTCCTACTCATGTCTACTGACTTCTACTATTAATGATGGAAAAATACTGACTTATTAAACTTTTGAGGAAAACGTATATTATACAAATTATCACTTGAGAATATTACAATGACTGTTATAATTAATTTTAAACGACTGCCGGAATTTTCTATCTGCCACGTCACATGCCACCTCGGTCGATTTTCACCTGTCTTGAATATGATTTTTCCTGATCATCTGATGTGGTAGTTGAAGCTGTCGAAATTTAGAATCATGAAAATCCAGCTAATCCGAAGCTGACAAACACAGTAGGGTTATGGATCCGAGGAAGCTATGTGCTATGTGTCTGCCCTCTTGACAGGCTCATTATATTGAGTAGTACCACTGATAAATTCCCCAATACGAAATTTAATTTTCACTATCAGGGTGAAGGTTTTGTGAAGGTAAACAAACAGTAACACGCATAAGAATTCATTCGCTGTTTATGTTACCTTTTATTTTTCAAGTGTTTGAGACTCCACTGAGTCTGTGTTCGTTCGGGAAAGCAAGCTAAACTGCCTTTAACTTTCCTTCCGAATTTCAGAAAATCTAATAAAATTCCAATATACCTCGAAGATGAACCTCTATAGATTTCATAGTCATACCTGATATCGTATCGTCTGAACACATGAACACTAGAAATACCAATCAACTACATCTAATTACCCTATTTTGCTAATATTTGGAGGAAAAAATTATCAACTTTCTCGCGAACCGTTAACTTTGATAACGTTTGTCAATATGAAAACATTATGAACAGATCTAAAAAGTCATGGTTCACGTTGGGAAACTTCAATAATCAGCTTTCAATTCTCCAAGTGTGTGTTCGTTTGGGAAAGCAAGCTAAACTGTCCACCCAACTTAGCGAAGGTTTTTTCGTATTGAGCCTACTGTGATCTGAATGCGTAGGTACTTCAACAAGTTCGCTGATTTCAGAGAAATTATCCTTAGGATTTTCAAAATTCTATTTTTGTGCACTTATAAGTAATGTTTGTTGCTCACCCGCCCCCCCCCCTTTTCATAATTTAAGATTTTACTGATTATTAAGACATTCTTTGGGATGTATTTGAGCATAAATCCACCTCCCCTCGAGATGAAGTTCCTGAAGTGTATCTTGAAATTCTTCGTAATTAGTTATTATGGATAATCTATCACGCACCTCCTGGCGTGACTTCGTGTACATTGATTCCGTAACTACTCTCGTGTATAATATAATTAGACAAATTAAAATCTCAAGATTCAAAGAAACTGCTTTGAAAGATGAATTGATTGTAGTGACGTTATTCAGTCCACCTTATCGTAGCTCTTCGATAAATCATAATTCGTGAACCTTGGAAGTTATCTTGAATGAAATTTTTGAGTTCAGTTCCTTTCCAGTGCGCAGCCGGTGCTGACACAATGCTGATCGCGGTTCTCGCTCTGGTGGCGTGCGCATGCGCACAAATGATACCCGATTGCCGTAACGTCGACGATCGCGTTGATGCAGTCCTCGGAGCTTCTGATTACTTGATGTGGCTTCATTCTGTGACGCCTCAAGTCGTTGATTTCCAGCAGGATTTCCCAGTAAGTCTTCTCTGGATTCCAATGACTGTCTCCGTTGAAGTTGTTGACGGCGCGGTGAGTTCACTGAAATCCCTCACCAGGTCAGGACCAGCTATGGAGTGCTCGACGCCCAATTTCCGCACCTTGGAAGCCAATTTCAACTACGACGTCCTTCAAGCTGACTACGTCTCCATGACAGTCAAGTTCTGGCGTTGGGAACTGGAGGGAAAATTTTCTTACCGAGTTCGACCCTCCGTGAATCTGGCCATCGCTCAAGGACCTTCCGAATGCACGCTTGAATCCTTCAATTTCGTCAAGACTGACGACGTTGAATATATTATCGACATTGATGAGTCGACGTGGAAAGGGTGGTTGGTGGGCAAAATGCTTCGTAGAGCTCTGGAGAAAGACGGTTATACAATACCCGTGGAGTCCTCCATCTTTAAGGTAGCCCAGAACGCAACTGACTATTACTTCAGGCAAGCTTGGTGTCAACCACTAGTGTAATCGGCTTCATTCATGTACCCGAAGATTTCAGTGAAGTTAGATTGAGGTGATCTCTCATGTTGGACTATTTTGTCACTCAATTTGTTTTAAATGTATTTGATCGACTCAACACTCAATGTTAGATCCGCCGATGTGTCGATGAGATTTACCTATATTTCAGATATGATTTTCCCCGAGTTGTTGTGGCTATCAAGTAAAGAGATCTATGTTAATCTATTGGAGCTTTATTTACTTTATGTACTCGAAGCACACACTTACTTGGAATTCTAGTTCCTAAGACACTCCACATGTTTCATTCTATTTTGTAATAAACTCTAATGAAAATCAATTTTTTTTTAATCTGGGATTTCTTAGACTCTAATTTCCTACCTCACCGTTGATTCATCAGATTCCTTTCAGCTAACAATCCGCAGATGGCATCATTTTTATTTGCACTTTTTCGTGGAATTTTAATCTACGTGATAAACAAGGTGATTCTCATATGAATAGAATTAATTTTCTTCCAAGTTCACTAATAACTAAGTTATGGTAATTTGATAGAAAAAACTTTGATTTTTTTAATTTTAATTTGTAGTTATTGATTGGAGTACTTAATCTAGGAATTGCTTCCGAGTCTACCAAGGTAGCGGAAGCTTTGTTTTCACTTTTCAAGGACGAAAACAAAAAGTTCTCCAAAATCAAAATTTTCACTCGCGTTTTGCGTTTTAGACCTTTCTGAACAATTTTGGTTCCATGTCTGTGTGTCTGTCTGTCTGTCCGTCTGTCATGAATTCCTTGTAACGCGCATAACTATACGAAGTTATTGTTCGATTTCGATGAAATTTTCAGGGATTGTGCGGGTTGGTGTGTAGACGGTCCCCTATGAAAATCATCATCCTCGGACTGATAGAAGCGACTGCGCATGCGCAAACGTGAATTCCTTGTAACGGCCATAACTTCTACATTTTCCATCCAATTTCAATGAAATTTTCAGGGATGTTACAGATTAGTATTTAGATGGTCTCCTATGAAAATCACCACCTTCGGACTAATAGTAGCCACTGCGCATGCGCAAACGTGAATTCCTTGTAACGGCCATAACTTCTACATTTTCCATCCGATTTCAATGAAATTTTCAAGGATGTTACAGATTAACTTGTTTTGATGTTTAGAGGTTAGGTAACTACTGTGTATCGGATCATCTTTACAATCAGGTTATGGATACGAGGAAGCTATGTGCCACACCCACTTGGCAGACTTTTTTTATATCAGTTAGTCGAAACAATAGTGGACCACGAGGAGTTGAGGCCCTTAGGGTATCGCATCTTTTCACAATTTTTGATATTTCGGATTCAGGGTTTTATGATTTCCTGAGGATTTTTGGGCTCAGTGCTCTAGGATGAATAGTACAGAAAGTGTTAGCTTCATTACTCATGCACATTATATTAATTCCTCAGAATTAAGTCTCTTTCAGGCTCCTCTATCATGAAGCTCTTGATTCTAGCAGAATCCTATTACCCACTACAAAGCTGTTTTATCTCACTGAAATGGTAGAAAGTTACCTACTAAGTAGTACTAGAGTAAATTTGTTGTTTCAAGTAGTTCCTCGTTACTAACTGAGTGGTGGACTGTCGTTTTCTTATCGCGCCTTTACATCACTTGACTGATGTATCAATATTAAAGGTCTAAATCCTGATAGGGTCGCCAATCGTGTCTCAATTGAGGTTCAATTTAGTTTAATTCTCGTTGCTCGATCTACTATATTGGTGCGATGTGTTGGATCCAATTATGTTTTCTTCTGTTTGGTTTTCCCATCTTTTCTCATTGCGGAATATTGCCGGCTAATAATGTCCAGTCGATGATATGCACTGTTGTGAACGATGATGTCGATGAAGTGCTGAGCGCATCCAACGAACAGATGCACACTCGAGGGTGGCAACCTTGCATCCGAGGCTTCAAGCAGGACATACCAGTGACTATTTTTGGTACGATATGAACTGAGATTTGAAAATCTTCATCCATTATTGACAAAAAAATGTCAACAAAACCTAATCAATTTATAAAATTTGAAAAAAAAAACGCTGCAAACTATTACACAAGTTTATTTTTTCTAAGTTCACCCGTCGATTACCTTCTTAAGACTATTAGGTTGGGGAGGGGGGAGGTCACACTCTCCTGATAAATTTCACTATAAACGCGGTTTTTTCATTCGTTTCGTAGCATTTATACTATTATTAATTTATGAACAAACGTCATGGAACATCCATTAGTTAGGTAATTGATTATTCTCATTAAGCGAACGAATCGAATTATATATTCTCTCTTGTGATTCACACTCATGTTTCTGATTGATCGTAAGTTCAAGGGAGCGAACGGTTGATCCCACAGAGCTCCGGGTGGTCTCATTCGATTCTTAAATTGATGGAAAAACTACCTTTATATTAAAATTTTTTGAGCTAAGGCTTTTTCAAAATTTCAACCCTTATTTATCACCCCTTAGAAGTGACTGACTGACTGTGAAAGCTTCGCGGCACAACTAGACCCCACATGGAGCCCATATACCAAATTTCATCAAAATCTATTTGTGATAACTAAAAAAAAGTGCCGCGTACGGCGGACGGACGGTTTTTTTCATTATTCGATTTTCGGATTCTACATATTTTGAAACATAAACCATCAAATCTTGAGAGGGGTTAATTTTTTTATTATTGAAAACACTAAACCAAAATGTATTGCTTAGTGTAATGATCTTCTACGACGGAAGAATATCACTGTTTTCACTCATAAAACATTGAAATTAAAATTTCTAGTTTCTTTCTTGCAATGATTGCTCTTTGCTCTATCACTAAAGTATGATGATGAAAGTAATTGAGAGCTCGCTGATGATGAACTATACCTAGAGAGGTTAATGAAATGATGCTTGAAAATTCGCCCATGATACTCGAATAGGACTGTTTATCTCAAGCAAAGTTGGCTCATCTCAACCTGAGTTGATTGGAAATGAAAGCAAACATCTTACTAATATCGGTCAGTTATTTTTTTTAAAAACAACCTAGATTTTTATTTTTGTCATTATTTTTTCATTCCAGGGTTCACCACCCCTGCATACGTTTCTCTATCGGTATACAGCGGTTCCCTGAAGGTCCTCGAGACGCTCACGCGATCTGGTAATGCTACCGAATGCTCATCGTCGTTTTTCGATACACTTTATGGAACTCTTACGTACGATTCGTTGGAATTGTCTTACGAGTACTTTCAAGCTTCGTTCCTGTCGTTGGAAATGGAGGGGAAGTTGTCTTTCGTTCAAACTCGGGCTGATGTTTACTTCGTTATCGCCAACGGAACCGATGACTGCAGCTTACAGTCTTTCAAGGTTCGCAATTCAGACGCGGGAAGCTATGAGTTCTCTGTGGACCTTCCCACTTGGCAGAGCTGGTTGCTAGAGAAAGTGCTGGATCATGCACTGATTGACCAAGGAACTACTTTAAATGTGTTCGAAAAACAATATCAGTGGTATGTTGACAATTTTTTCAGTCAGCTTTGGTGTAATTCTCAACGTAAGAAATTACAATCTTAAGACACTGCCTGAAGGCTATTGAATACCATGCACATCTCCTGGCTACAATTACATTCTGAATTTAGTTTTTGTGGTTAAGATCTTATTGTTCACCAGCAAAATACCCAAACGTTAATAAGTAAATAATTCTCAATTTTATTCGCCTTTTTAAATATAAGGGTAACCTCAACAGGTATCAAAACGCACGAGATTATGTGTAATCAGTTTTTTATTATTTTTTTTATTTTTTTTATTGACGAGATGACACTATTATACCTCTAAATGATGATAATCATAGTGTGACCTGCTTGTCTGAACACCTCACGATCCTAAAAGCCTGAAGATTCTAGAATGTTAGAATTACATTATTATTATGCATTAAGGAACAGGTGCGAAAAAATCGATTTTGAGATATTAGTACTAAAAAAACTGCAGATCTTGCTGAACATTTTGGTATACGACTTTATTAATGAAATGAAACTCAGTGTCAAAGTAAGAATCTAGCATGTTCCGCAATAGCCACAGCTCTTGATGCATTTTACAAGCAAAAAATGTTGTTGATAAGACACTGAAAAAACTTAAATCGCCGGTGAAACTAGTATTGCATTCTTCTTCTTCTGCTGTTATAGCAGTTGGCCGTTGTACATTATTTTAGTGTCTTTATGATAACATGAGACAAATGTAAGCGCTGCCTCAGCAGTGTGATACGTCAAATTCAATGTCACATTCAGAGGGCTAGAATTGCAACAAATTTACTTAGAAAAAGAGTCATGGAGTTTACCCATTTAAAAAGCAAAAATAATATTCTTACCACCTAAACGGAATGAGTTCATAAAATAAATGCTACCTGTTTGAAAAACCAACGACATGGTAACCAGAAAAATGGAATCCAAAACTTTAATGCCCACCAATTCATATTGACATTTTATGTCTTTACTCTGGCAAACGAGAACTGCTCACGAAAATGTTTAATGATATCTACTTACAACCAAGTCGTTGCTATGGAACTTTATCGTTCACCATTCGTTGGAAAGCCCTAAATTTATGAATAAATCATAATATAATTTATATTATACTGCCAAAACCGGCTGTATATGTTACTGCCGAAATCGCTGTAATTATGGAAGAAACTGAGATATACCCCTGAGTTAAAAGAACTGTAAACAACATTTGCAGTAAGAGTTTGTTACACGTCAACAAACAATTATTGAAAAAGCATATTATTATAGGTAGGTAGCGAAGGTATTGGTAGGTAGACGGGTGGAGGGGGGCGGGAAAAAGTAAAGACATGAAATGTCCCAATGTGTTGCAGACTCGTATTCAAGCGTTTCATTGATTTTTTTTTCATCAAGTTTGTTAAATTTTAAATTTTAAACAAAATCCTTAAAATGATTACCTGTATACGTTTAAGTTTGAGAAGAAAAGTGTACTTTTGAAGTCAAAAATTGAAACTTTGAAAATTCGTGGTCTTTTGCATTAGAGAACATGGCGGTTTGATGGTATTCAAGACCAGAACAGAAAGTTCCAGTTTGGGAGTCTCTTGAATTCTGTAGCTAATTTTGGTTTATTATTTTCAATAATAAGCCTTTGGAATCGTACAAGAAGAAAAAAATGTTTAACCCCCCCTCAAAATTTGATGTTTTACGTTTCACGGTACGTAGAATCCGAAAATCCATGAAAAAATTGTCCGTCCGTCCGCCGTACGCGGCATTTTTCTTAGCGACCGATTTGGTTCAAATTTGGTACATGGGCTCCATTTGGGGTCTAGTTGTGCCGCGAAGCTTTTGGTTGACTTCTAAGGGGTGAAAATTGAGGGTTGAAATTTTCAAGAGTGCCCCAGCTCGAAAACTCTCGAAATGAAGGTAGGTATTGTTTTTTCACCAATTTTAAATAGTATTGAATTTTTAAAAATTTTTGAGACCACCCGGAGCTCTGCAGGTCAAACCGTTCGCTCCCTACGAGTACTTTCCTTTGATGAAAACGAGGGTTTTCCTTTGATAAAACAGAATCATGAGTGTGAATCGCAAAAGAGGTCTAAACTTCATTCAAAATGTATCTGACTAAAATGCGATCGCTGTTCATTTCTTCGATTTGTATTCAGTTTTGCTTTCTGAGCAACCAGTAATCAAATTTCCATATGAAGCTCTCTATTTTTCGAATCGAGTGTGATGCGTTTAGTTCTTTCTAATAAACTTGATTGTGAAGGTGTGAAGGCAGTATGGTGTGGTAGGTAAAAACAAGTTGGTAGGTAAAAACACTGCAAATCATTGCCCAAAGGTTTATTATTTTCTGTACCCTTCATTTCCATTTGGTTGGTGGTTGGGTTGAAATTTTCAAAAATGCCCTAGTACCTATGGTAAAAAAAAACCACCATTACCTATGGTAAATGCCCTCCCTACCTATGGTTGGTAGGGAGGGATCTATACAGAAAATAATAAATCTTTGGGCAATGATTTGCAGCGTTTTTGAGTTTGTTGGTCTAAAATAATTCACAATTGGTTCTCGTTTCGAATTTCAGTTTTGCTCTCAAGTCAGTTTTACTGGTGGAAGGATCCACAGAGTTTTCTGGATTTTCTCCACGTCCTATTTCATTTTTCTCGATTTGAATGAAGCAATGAGCCAAGGATGATAAAATTGAATACTTGCTGCACTTATTCTTTGTAATAACTTTAATTTTCAAAATCTGGAATCGAATACTGTGTTAATGACTAGGTCTTCGATATATTCTCATTATTTTAGAAACCTGTTCTTATCAACCGTACTCATTTACTGTAAGGTTCGAACGATTTTGGATTAATTTAGAGAACTTTCATTTTACACATAGTATTTAATGTTAACAACATGTACTGGACTCCAAATGCAAACTTTCTCTTACAACTTCAAAATAGGACGTTATTGATTTTTACCTATAAATTTGGAAATTTGTATCTCTGAGAGTGCTTTTGCGGTTTGGCAGTTAAGAGTTTGGTGCCATTTGGGTTTTTTATGTCTCCTTGAATGATACTTCGATATTTTGTAATATTAACAAATGATTTCCTTGTAGAACATAACCAATTTGTTCACGAAATTTCGTATAGGTTGAGTCGGTGGCAGTGAATAGGGAAAAGACAAGGATTTTACTTCCTGGAGTTGGTATCTTGATTAGGTCCTTGATTACATTCGTATGTACTTCTGATGTCCCACTTGTGTATGAGTACGTTTGAGCTCAATCTGAAATTCAAATACGACCCATAACTCCGTAATCTTCCTCAAGTCAACATTCTGTTGTTGACTGAAGTCTTGTCTTTATGACGTCAGCAACTCATAGGAGGAATGATCTTCTTTATCTGTGTCGATGATTGAAAAGGTACCTCACCCGAGTACTAATCTGATGTCAAATAGCTCCATGAATCTTATCAGGCCGAACAATGGTTGAACACAACTTACAAGTGTAGTTTTTGTACACTATTGAGTACCAATTGGCAATGCCCGATTCAATGATTATTGCGCCAGATTAAAAGTAGGTATAAGTAGTTCTGTGATCGATGGCATCTTGGCAGAGTAATTAAAATTAATTAGCCACTGGTCTTTCAGTATTTCGTTCTACATGTTAGTTTCAAGATGTTGACGTGGGTCGTTGGTTTCTTGTGCGCGTTCATCGCGTTGGGGGCGTCCGATGACTTGCAAAATTGCATCGTGATGAACAAAGTAATGGATAGCGTGATCAACAGTACCAATGTACAGATCACCGAAAGCCACGACACCTACCAAGAATTCGCCTTTTTCGTTCAACAAGACGTCGATCTGTTTCTCCTGAATGTGAAACTACCTTTCGTCGCGTCGCTATACCTCACTGAAGGTCGCATGGGGAAACTTGACACTTTGAGACGTCACGGAGACATCTGGAATTGCTCTTCATCCGACTTGGGATCTCTGAATGGAGTCTACAAGTACGATGTACTATCGATTTCTTACAACATGAACGTCACGTTCCTGCGTTGGCAAGTCACAGGGAAATTCGTCTACCACACCTACCCGTACATAGCCATCGGCATCGTCAAAGGTACCCAGAACTGTAACCTGGAAATCTACGAGATGGTCGACAAGGATCAGGGTGAGTATGAAATCACTATGGAAGACTCCTGGATGGGCTGGCTGGTCGGCAAGTTACTTCGCCACTCGCTACAAGGTGTGGAGAACGAAGAAATGCTCGGAAACATGCTTCAAACTTCAACCGTCAACATCAACGAATATCTTGGTGAAAATGTTTGCAGCACTATCTGGGACTCTGGTAACTTACCATAATGTGAAAATTTACATCGAATCAATCAATTTCACGACAAAAAATGAATAAAACTTTAATTGTACTGATCGACCTCACAGTGCTCAGCTATAGTTTTGAACCATGATGATCGTCGTGTAGGTACCTACCAAAATATATTGTGATGTATATTGTTTTTTTATTAGCTGTGATGAAGGAAATATAATTTCTGAAACCTAAACAGTAGATTTTGCTTCCAATTTTACCAAGGTAGAGGAAGCATGTTTTCACATTTCTAGGTTGAATAAAAAATGTTCTTCAGAATCAAAACTTCCTGTATCGTTTTACGTTTAGGACCTTTCTGAACAATTTCGGTTTCATGTCTGTCTGTCATGAAATTCTTGAAATGTCATGAAGTTGTTGCGGATTTCGATGAGTTTTTGACCAATCCGCCCTATTGTCAACAACTTATTAGTGTGATCAGGTGATAATAGAGGTAAGTTACTTCGGAAATGAATCCCAGCAGCTAATATTTTTTCTCTCGATATAAGTCATTCGGATGTAATCAGTCAAAGTGAGGTGAAGTTTTAATGATAACCTGGATCTTTCAGAGTACTTTGAACATAAGGCTTCATCTCTTCCTGACATGAACTTTCCTAGCCTCCTGCCGAGTGAGGTATCCGTGAGAGAGGGTAATGAGGCGCCGTTGAGGGAACAAATAGAAATTTCTGCAATGACAATAATCCCCTGGTTGAGAAAGATCCGTGTTTATTGAAAAATAAGAACAATATTAATATTGTTGTAATTTACAAGGTGGTTTGTATTTGCTGTTTTGTGGGTCTCAATCGTCGCCGTTCGTTCCTCGTTCCGGCTTAGTATGTTCCTCAATTACCGACCCTTAAACTTTAATAGTTAAATTCCAACCTTACTGAATAAACGTTTTTTCTCATTTTTCTCTGGCAACTGTTGTTCGATTTTGCTGATTCCAGCGGCAATCTAGTAGTTTCTGAACCCCCTAGGCAGATGCGCTAATGAATTTCAAAAATCCTTTAAAATTTCAAATTTAGGTACAACTTTCAAAGTTCGAGCGCCGGTAATTGACGCAAATACTAACCCGGAACGAGGAACGAATGGCGACCGACTGAGACGAAACCTAAACTTTTACATCTTATTTCCATATATTTGTGGTAATAATCCCATCAGTTTAGAACTGAAATGGCACACTTTTAAGATCATTACAGATTTAATTTAAAAGGTTCAAAGTTTTTCACACAACTTTTGGGCACCATCAGGCAAAATTAATTATCAATAAATAATTAGATAATTAAATTTGAAGTTCATGATTCCCTACATTTAAAATCAACGGTTAAGAATTCTTTTGTCAATCTTTCAGATTTTTTGCTGTTATCAGAGAATTCCCATTCTCAGCCTGAAACTCAAAACTCCGGTTTCGCTCAAATTTGAGGGTAATTTAGACTGATATTTCGAGTTTCCCTAATTAATTCCATTCGCATCGTGTAATGGTACCCACAGCTCGGGCGCATTTGTAAAATCCTTCGAACAATTATGAATAGTTTTTTTGCGTTTCGATGAAATTTTCCTTATGAACTGTTGCGTCCAAGATCATCTAACCTGAACTTCTGAAATTTATGGAGTATTTGAAGTATGTTAGGCTAAAGTGAAATACATCAAATAATAACTAATACATACATGGAATATACATAGGTACTGAATAATAATAAATTATTTTAGTGCGTTAAATAGATAGATAACATTAAACATTAAACTCTAAACATTAAACATTAGATAAATAAGTATTAAATAATACGTTGCTGTCATTTCATTAGTAAGTTTGTCGCTCCATCAACAAAACTCGCAAATTGGTTTTGGATACGGAAAAAAGTCTACCCACATCTTCTTATCTCTTCTAATTCGGTGTGAAGTTTTTGTTTCTTCCTAATAAACGTGATTGTGAAGTACGTAGGTAGTACCTATAGCTGGTAGTACCCTTAGTAAGATTGTATAGATGAGGCCAAGATGAGTCTGTCTCCAATGAAATTGATGGAGGTCTTCCAGCCAACAAAATCTTTAGGGACTCATTCGGAGTAGCACGAAAATTATGAAAGTGAGGCGAGTGGCGAGAATGTCACGTTAGCGCGTGAGCTGGTATGATGCAATGAACAATAATGATGAAAATCCAATAGGATAATCGAAACGCTTCTCAAGTTTGAGCTAAATCGGACAATTAGGTAGAAAGAAGAAAATTAATTTGAAGGACAGCACCAAGGAATACCGTTAATCCATTAATATTAAGGAATACCATTAATATGAAGTTCCTAGAGGACCATCTCGCTTAGATTGTGCTGTACTTTTGTTGGTTTTTTCAGAATACAACCAGTTAGAAGGATTTGACTTGATGGAGCAACAAATGCACTTAGGAAATGACGGCACTGCCTTATTTAATTTCGTAGATATCTTCCAGTATAGCTCAACATTGTTCAGTTATTGCCTCAAAGAGCTCTTTTCTCACCGGTGCAGTCGTACCGACACACGTGTGCGGCATTTGCGGCGTTTGGGCTTCACTGAAAAATTCAAGCCACTCTTTCCGACCGGTGGACTGCACGCAAGCACACAAACCGCTCTGAAGGCCAGACCTTTGTTCTCCGAGTAAGAGAAGCAAAGCCCGATATGAATAACGGAGATAGAAAAGACCTGTAGTACAATGAAAAAGGGAGGTCTACAAATAGGTCGGGCAACGCCTCATCGCTGATCTGCGCCAGGTTGATTCCCTTGTAATACCGAAGTATCGATCAACCAACTTGCAACGCACTTGGTCTACAACGACAATGAAGAGAACTACGGATGTTGATGAACAGGAGAGAAAGGGATAATGTGTACAAAATCATTGCATTTCGAGAGACTGAATTTTGAATTCTTGAACAGCTTAAACAGCTATATAGAACACACAAGCAACCATCGTAGACTCAACTTGAACTTCAGATAAAGTATTCGTTGATCTCGAACACACTTGGAGAAACCTATCCTTTTCGTTTATTATTTTCAATAATAAACCTTTGAAATCGAGCTTAAAAAACAACCCCTACCTTCCTTGTCAAAATTTAATTATTTACCTTTCAAGGTACTCCAAAAATCGAACACACATTTTTCCTCCCGGTTCCCGTAGACCAATTTTGATGAAATTTGGGATCTAGTTGTATCAGAAAAGTCTTTGTAAACAAAAAGGCTTTGTCTGAAGAAAGCCTTTGTCAGTTTCATCCAATGACGGGGAACTTTTGATGTTCATTAATTTAAACAGTGACGATTTTTTTAAATTCAATGACTAGGTACCTAAACTCTGTTGGCCCAACCGTTCTCTAATGAGGATAATTAATTAGCTACCTAACCGATAAATATTCCACGTTTTGTTTCCGAGTCTACCAAGGTAACGGAAGCTTTGTTTTTACTTTTCAAGGTTGAATAAAAAACGTTCTCCAAAATCAAAATTTCTACACCTGAACAATTTTGGTGCCGTGTCTGTCTGTCTGTCTGTGTGTCTGTCATGAAATCCTTGGAACGGCCCTAACTTCTACAAGTCTCGTCCGATTACGATGAATTTTTTCCGGACTGATAGTAGCTGCTGACCATGCGCAAACGTCTATTTCCTTGTAACAGCAAACTTCTACATTTTCCCTCGGATTTCGATGAAATTTTCAGGGATCGTGAGGATTGGGGTGTAGATGATGCCCTATGAAAATCACGGCCCCCAAATTGACGCTAGCCTCTGCGCATGCGCAAACGTAAATCCTTGTAACTGCTATGACACCTCCATTGTTCATTCGAATTTGATGAGATTTCGTAGGATTGTTCTAATTGACGTGTAGACCAGCGGTTCCCAACTGGTGGTCCGCGGATCCCCGGGGGTCCGCGAGGTATGGCTGAGGGGTCCTTAGGATATACAAATTAAATATATATTTGCAGCTTCTGAACGTTGACTTCTGCGTCTGGCTTCATATGACAACTAATGCTAGCAGACTCTAGTTTGGCTTAATGTATTTCAGAGATGTCAGTTATTGCTATATTGTTAGTTATTCATTGCTAGTGCTCACAGAGTACTGGGGACAAGTTAGTGCTAGTGGAGTTTGCTAGTGCGGTACCTGACCGAGTTGTTTACATGTGTGATTTTATGCAACAATTTAGTGATCGTAAAGCTTTGTTTTCACGGAAAGTTAATTATGCGTACGTTATGGACCGTTGGTTAAGATGTGGATCGTTAAAACGGCCTATACTAGGCATACAGACGAAGAACGAGAAAATGCTTTCGATGTTAAAGTTAATAAGTCGGTGACTCTCGAACCGAACTTGCTAGTATCTCTTGAACCCAACTCGTCGGCGTCTCTTGAACCTTGTAAATACTCTGTATTTTCACGAATAAATCCTAAGTTTTATAGCATTAGTTTGATTTATTTTTTCACATATTTTGGTTGCGATTGGTGTTTTGATATTAACCACTATGCATCGGATCTTTTAAACAATTGGGTTGTGGATACGAGGAAACTATGTGCCACGCCCACTTGGCCGACTCTTTTCTCATTAATTTGAAATATTGTTCAATTTTTTAAACGAATGAAACCACCGGACGATCAACTGTCGTTAAATGATCAATTGTGAAATTTATCAGAATACAGCCCACGAGCTAGACTAGGCGGGCGGACCCATCTTCACCTACCCCTGGTGTCGGAAGACTTGCTTCCTTGCTTGCTGGTAATCTTTAATAAGATAATAAATCATTGTGTAATAATTTGCTGCTGTGTTGAGTTGGAAGCTTAAGAAGGGGGCAGAACCATGTGTCTTGATTCTAACTTATTAAACGGTTTTTCTTATTTTTTGTCGGCAATTATTGTTCGACTTAGATGATTCCAGCCGCAATCTTTTAGTTTTTCAATTCCGTAGGCAGATGCCTTAATTAATTAATTTGAAACTTCAAATTTAGGTACAACTTTTAAATTTTGAGCGCCGGTAATTGAGGGAAATACTAACAAGGAACGAATGGCGACCGACTGAGAGCCCCCTTAATAGGTTCTTCGTACTAGTTTCTTATGAAGCTTCCACTGCGCCATTGAACTTTGATAGTTACTGTTTCTACGTCGAGAGAACCATCAATAGTTAGATCACTAATAAAAGAACACTTGGATGTACTCCATGAAGCTAATCTACACATACACCCTGTTACATTAGTATTTCGTTTTCCATACACCATTATTGTATCTCATTTCCTTTCCTTCATCACTCGGAATTGTCTTGAATCTATATTTGATTGTTTACCGACTTGTCGTCGAGAAATGAAGGGTCCTAGACGTTCGTGAATCACGATTTTAGTGGTAGGTATCTCATTTGAAGTTCTATTACGTTTGGAGTACTTGCTTAAATATTTATACGGCCATTCGCCCCGCATCGATCCGACGCGATGTCCCAACGATGAAGGGATGTCTGCCAGAACACTGTATAGTAGGTAATTGGTACGTAATTCACAGACTCCCAATTTTTTTTTTTTAATTCTATATTCTAAGTGAACGTACAAAATCAATGTTCCACAATTCACAAGACAGCTCGTATAAATCTTTCTAACGCCTTATTTTTTTAAATAAAATTTTAAAGATTCATTTTCCAAAAATGTAAGTTTATTAGCTTGTCAGTCATCCAACTCAACCAAAATTGCGATGTGAGCAGCTAAAGCTAGAAAACAAAGTGAGCAGAAACATGAAGACAGAACACCTTCAGTACTAGAAATAGAACGTCAGAAATGTTGGAATACTCAAGGCCCTCTAAGCATGCAAACGAGTGTGAAATACATGATGTCACATCACACATTATAGGTGCATAACATTCCTTGTCACAAACCACTGAAGTGGCATAAAATATTCAGTAGAAACCTCGTATAGTAATCGTACCTTTCTAATAAGGAACATATTCCAATCTAGCCCAGGTGTTCGTGAAACCGAGCTCTAACGTGGGTTACTAACCCTAAAAACCAATCCCAAGTACACTGGATGTGTAGATCTAACACAACCCTATGGTACCCAGTTCACTGTCCCCAAAGTTCAAGCCAAAACGCCGCATATTATTCATTAAAAAAGAATTAAAAAGGTAAATGAAATCGTTAGTTCAGCTGAATTTTGAATGGGGATTATAGCCAGTTCCCGTTTCACACTTGTGTTTCTGTTTTATTAGTCCTTATAAGAACAAACGGTTGGTCCTGGGAGGTCTCATTCGTTTCTAAAACTCAATGATATTCTAAATTCATGGAAAAAACCTTAAATAGAACCCATTTACCAAATTTCATGATTTTCGGTTCACAGTCCCTAAGGGACCACGAATGGAATAATTTTTTAATTGATTTTCGGATTCTACGTACCATGAAACTCAAAACAGCAAGTTTTAAGTGAGGATGGGAGTTGGCTTTTTCTTCTTGCTCGATCCCGCAGGATTATTATTGAAATGAATGAACCGAAACCTCATACCTACTGCATAGACTGGAAATTGCACACTGGTGGATTGTATTTTAATGTTGAAACCATCCTGCATCGCACAAATGAATGTATTTTAACCAGACTAGGAACTCGACTATGCGATTATAATGGCCCACTGAATGGAGAAACCTGAACAAATCGGTGGATGTCTCCGTGAGGCTGAAAGACGAGGAGGAAGAAATCTCGGGTTAAGCCCCCGAAGCCTAACAAAGTTATGGATCAATATCTCAAACACCTGGCACCCCCACATCTACCACCATCCACGACTTCACCCTCCCACAACTCACAACAGACGGAAAGCCTCGACAAGATATTGACATCTGTTGCACAGCTTTCCTAACTTCTTCCTAACAGAGTTCCTCAAATTATTTCTTCGAGTTTAGGTCGACTCCTGATTGAAACCCTCATCTGTTTTAGACTTGGCAATACCCCATTGAATGTAATTTGAATGATTGATTAGTTCATAATAACAGACAAATACACGTTAAAATCACTTCTTATTTCAATGGAGTTTTTGACGAAACTGTTTAAATTCTCGATCTATCATGGAGTCATTGTCGACTCTCTTCGTGAGTGGAATCATCGAGTTAACTCGTTTGTGTGAATTAGGATGACCACTTAATATATCCTAAATTTTCTATATTTTACTACTTTCCTGGAGGATGTTGGAAGATTTTGCGAAAAGTGCCTACAAGCTGCCACTTCAGTTCAGATTTCATTGATCGAGATTTTTGAAGATACGAATTTGGATTGCTAGAATTTCGATGCCAACCGAAATATTTCCCTTGAGAAGAGGCTTTCTAGAATTGCAGATGGTTACCCACCTTATTTTCTTTTATTATATTTTAATTTATTTTTAGTTGTACATCAAGAAATTGTTGGAAAATGTAGAAGTTATGGCTGTTACAAGAATTTCACGTTTGCGCATGCGCAGCGACTACTATCAGTCCGGGAATGATGATTGTCATAGGGCACTATCTAATTTTGTAAATGAATTGTAAATGTCATGGATGTGGCTAGGATTTCATGGCAGACAGACAAACAGAAAAAACAGTCTGATCAGTGCTACTTCGGTTTAGGCCAAACATTCAGAGGCGTCTCATAGGTGCCACCTCTGACTCGAGAATCAGAACCACAATTAAATACTCGGCCACGAGATTTGAGTAATATACGTATATTTTTACAATATCCTCATATTATAAGCGCAGGTCTATTGAGAACCTACCCAACATTCTTCCTTCTTTCAACAAATCTATTTCATACGTATAGGCAAGTCTGGGAGGGAGCCTCATCAACCTCTTCGGTAACCGGTCTAGAAACCGAATGCTTATAGAAATTTCCTTATAATTTTTCATCACCTTCTCTAAAAATTCAGTTTTAATTAGTTGGTATACTCTCAAGAGTACACTTGGGTTTAGGATACACTTTTCGGGCTGACAAAAACGTTACACATTTTTTATCAGAAACCCTAAGCTAAAAAATCCCATGTCAAAACTTTAGTCAAATTAACCATTCTCGCGAAAATTTTTATGAGTTTGTACCTATCTTACTATAACGTACTGTGAAGAAGTGTGTTATTATGTATCTGTATATATCAAAAATATTGTAATGCTAATTTGGGATCAATTAGGTAGATATATTTTAAATGTTACACCCAGCTAATCAATGGTTCAAATATCAATTTATTGTCTACATTTACAGTTATTATTATATAATATATAACTGTATTATTGTATATAACATTGTGTATTGTGAACACTGTATTGTGTATATAACAATATTATTGTGGGTCATTTCAAAATTTGGGGTTATTTTGTCCTCGAACTTTTCCATAAATTATTGTTGAAGTTTTTATGTTTTTTCTCCTTTGTTTTTTGTCCTTTGTTTTGACCACTGAGGCAGATTCTGAAGTGGGCGCACACTTTATCAAGTAGTTTCAAATTTATAGATGGTCCCCTATGAAAATCATCACCCCCGGATTAATTAATAGTTATTAATAGAATTCTTTTTTTTTTTACTCGCTCTTCAAGCTGGCCAAAATGAACATTCCTGGAGTGAGTGTGTCGGGCACAGGCGGTTTAGCTGAAGCTGGAAGTCCAGTAGAGGTAGAAGGAACAGCACACGTAGAGGTTCATCCAAGGTTGACTAGAACTTCTGCACAAAATATGTTGTTGTAATTACTGATGTAACCTATGGATAACTACTAATACCAAGAATATACACCAAGAGCTCAAATTTAAACCATTATCTTGGTGAACCATGAGCAAAACTTCTCTCCCTGCAATTCTATCTCTCTTCCTATAAACCAGCCTCTTCCCAGAAGTTGTAGGGAGAGAGATTTGTGAGGTTATCACTCTCTACTGGCCTCACCATTGTTGATTCTGAACGTTAGAAAAAATACATAACACTGTGGCATTCATAATTGTAATTTGAGTTTAATTAAACTTAGTTGAACACTTACCCTGATGAGTGAGGTGGTTGTAGGGATGGAGAAAGTATTTACCTACTCTCAAAGCTTCAACACTTCACAACATAACCCACACTACTGGGAGCTTGGAAATTCAACAAGCTTCAGTAGCTTCGGAAGCCATCTTGCAGTAGTGTTCACTTTTGTTTTTCATAACAAAAAATAATCGTTTTCCAGGAGTGGGCGGGCATTTCAAAAAAATTGTAGGGAGAGAGAATAAAACCTTGGGACAGCATCAAAACATAGCAAAAACGCTTCCAATTCATGAAATTTTCGTTCGTTTCTAATTTATTCCTGAAGAGGAAAGTATCCTGGACCAACAACAGTTTTTACTTAAATTAAAATATGAATATAGAGTTCTCCAAAAATTTCGAAGTTCCCAACCTACCCTTTGTGACAGGTGTAGGGAGAGAGAATTAGGATCATTAATGATTTTTAATTATCTGAGTTAATTGATTAGTGAAATTCATTCTATGTGATCTTTGTAGACACCAAGCTGCTGTATCTCCCTGAAAAAATTCCGAATTTCCAAGACAAATAGAGTGTTCGCAAAAGCTGCGTTACAAGAAATAACCCCAAATTTTGAAATGACCCTTATATTGGTACGATGTACATAGGCAGAACAAAACAATCAAATTGTTCGGGTCATAGTAGGTACTTAATCAGATAGAAAGAAGCTGGAGTGTTGGAGTAATCAATGTATTTATATTATCGGAGTTAAATCAGGTGAATCACACCAGATTGTTTTCATGTAAGACTCGACACAATTCTGAATATTCGGCAATACAGCATTTTCCACTATAGAATCGGCGTCTAGATCGGCGCGACCCATCGCTTTTGAAATCAACCAATTCCTCCAAGTTGAGGTTTCAACTGTCAGATCGTAGTTGATGGGCCCTGAACTCACCACTTCCAGCGATTTCAGTCTGCAGTCGACGTTCCCTTTCGTTAGAATGACGTGGACTACCGGCTGGAGAGTGTACGACAAGGGGCCTTTCACGGACCAGGACCCTAAAGTCACTTCTGCACCGTCGTAGTCGAGCTGAACATTTTGAAACTTGAAAACCCCTTCAAGAGTTTGCAAGTTGGTTGTCGAGCAGTAGTTGACGTCGCCAATTCTTGTCAGGTTGTTGAATGACGTCATAGTGCCTTGCGGAACATTCACCGCCATTTTGACAGGCAGCGTCAGCCCTAGAAGAGTCACTTGTAAATTCTGCTGGAAACCGTTAGCATTGAGCAACTCTCCATTTACATAGTTAACCATGTAGTTGGAAGCTGTCACGAGCTCATCGACGACGTAGTTCATCTTGATGCATGATGGAGGTTGCACCTCACTGAGAACTTCATTTTCCACGTAAACTACTATCAAAACGAACACGAAAACCTCACGAATCATTATGGCAACGAACGTTGTACTGCACGAAAATGGGTTCTCTTTCAGTATCGGTCTTATTGAGACAAATCAATTACTCAATGTCAATCTCGTCCTGAACTGATAAGGCTTAAGTGGGGATTTCAACTGGTCCTTTTCCAAGGTTCCTCCTGTTAATTTAAAAAGGTTTCTACTGTCTTCAACCAACCTACGATTTAAAGGGCAAATCAAAGGGAAGATGCAATACAGAAACTTCTGATTTTCTGAAAAACCCCTCCCAAAGTTTTCGATCAACTTCTTCCAAGTTTAAGTCAAAATGTGTCTTACTGTATGCATGTACGTGTATTATGTCCTTTATTGCGACTGATTTTGGTAAAATTGCTCGATTGATAGCAGCTTTAAAGTTTCCTTATTGTGGATTGTTCGGTTTGAATAGTTATTTATTGATTCAATAGAGCAGTGCCTAATATACATTTGAATAACATAAGATGATCCAGTTATCAGCAGAAAAACGAGTAATTCATATTCAAGGCTGAATTTTATCATCAGCTACTTCTTTAAATTACGGCAATATTATAGTGTTACGACTTGGTGCAATTGAGAAGTGACTACCTATGGTAAAAAATAAATTAATGAAAATACAACAGAGGAAACAAGAAGAAAGCAGTATCATACGAGTACATATTACGCATAAAAAAGGGGCCACTGCCCCGTAAGCGTTCGCCCATTAAGAAAATACTGCTTTCTTTCTACTTCCTCTGCCACACGACCTTCAATATGATTGTAGCAGGAGTACAGACATTATTCGTCTTGATGAAGTCTAATGTATGTAGGACTTTTCTACTTATTGCATCTCTGTAATAATCACTATGTATTAATTAATTTTTTGATGCTTATTGATCAATATTATGTTTTTGTTTGTCCAGGCAATGCCTCCCGGTACCGATGTTCAGCCGTAATGACTTCAGCATTTGGTCAGTTCTGAAGAACAGCATCGGCAAGGAGTTGAGCAAGATCACGATGCCAGTCGTCTTCAACGAGCCCCTCAGCTTCCTCCAGAGGATGGTCGAGTACATGGAGTACGCCCACCTCATCAAGGAGGCCTCTTCCAAGGAAGATCCAGTCGAGCGATTACAGGTAAGCCTGAAAGTCCCGTTACGAAATTTCGTTCTTAGGTACAATTTTTTATGAAGTTTGGCTGATTTTGAGCATAGAAATCACGTAAAAATCATTTGACGTCCTTGTCTGATGAGAAACTGTATGTTCCCAAGAGTTGGTACGAAATTGAACCAAATTGATTCAATACTGATTTTTCTTTGACTTAATACTCCATCGCCAATGTTTGAAAAGTGTTTTCGAGAGAGTGGGTTTTGAAAAGTGGATTATATGTTTGTTACTGAATTGAATACTGTTTCCAAGTCATTTTTCGCCAAATTGATTCAATGCTTATTTTTCTTTGAAGAAATACTCCATTGCCAATCTTTGATAAGTGTTTTCGAAAAAGAGTTTTTTGAAAAGTGAATTATATGTTTGGCACGAAATTACTGTGTCCAAGTAATTTTACCGCGGGGAATCAGGAAATGGAGAGAAACGGGGAGCCAAGAACTCCAATCTTATTCATTGGGGAGGTTGACAAAAACTGAGTGTGTCCCACCAAATTTAAAACTGTCCACCCAACTATTGGCCATTCCTTCAGCACCTCCTACCTCGAACAGTCGTCCGAATATGCACATTTTTTTGTACTTTCTTGTAAGAGCGAGTTTTAGCACCTGAAGATCCTCCAAGGAGCGTTTCAAATATGTTGAATAATTATCAGAGAATTGAAAGGAGTTTCACATATTGACATCATATATGATGTGACTGTTGAATTTCTAATTTGTAGTGAAAAATTGCACTTTTCTCACCTTCATTCGCAAGGCAAGAATTTGCCTTATTACCCTATCCACGTAAGACTTTTTCAATTTTCATATAGGGTTTCCCCCGTTTTCTTCCGGTTATCAAACATCTGGTGTTTACACCTTGTCTGATGTTCAATTGATGAATACACCTTTCAGAATTTATTACACTGAAGATTTTTATTATTAATCACTGGATGAAAACGGTTTTAATTAAATTAATTTCTGATTCATAACGATGTAGAAACTATGCTGTAAACAGCTTTATGAGTTATACAAATACTTCTGTGGAAATCGGATTGGTGTTTTCATTAATATCCAAACAATCTTGTCTATGTGTCACTTCGTAGGGATAATAAGATAAATTTGAAGCTTAACAAATAAATAATTGTCTTCTAATTACAAGAATAATAAATTATCATTTATTGACAAACATAACAAAAATTACAAAATTGTTGATTTTGAGTCATTGTTGGTACATACACTGATCTTTTCTTCACGGTTCGCTGTATGCCTTCAGAAGTTTGAATATTAGTTATTGATTGACATCGGGTAGCCATAGATTGCACCAAGCCTCCCTTGTAGACGAATCAATGTAGCCTTTAGAGAAGTCCAAAACGTTGACAAACAATGGTGTCGGATCGTAGTGCATCAGTGAACTTTGTACGATCTTCCTGATCAACCAGCCAGACCAAGAGTCGTCCGTGTAGACGATGTAGTCACTTTGGCTTTGACTCACGACCTCGAAAGATGCCAGGCGACAGTCCCACGATCCGTTGAGATAGGCAGCGTGAACAACGAAATGAGGCTTGTAAGTGAAGCTCCCTTGGGCTTCCCAGAACAAGAATTTCGCCGAAAATGTTTCATAAGTTAAGTTCAAACTTTCTGCGTAAGAGTACTTGCCTTCGACGGTTCTGGAGATCGGAGTCAAGGTGTCAACGACGCAACTGACGTGGTCGCCGACGCGGCTCAACGTATTCAGGTTATGCAAAGTTCCATTAACCACTGAAAAAGCCACTTTCCAAGGCAGCTTGTAACCGTAAGCATACACGTCGAGATCTTGTTGAATCCCATACCAGTCTATCAACATATGATCAGCTTGCTGGTCCCTCAAATCGTAGTTCGAATTCACAATGTGCTGGTCGATAGCATCGTTAACGAGTCCGCAATTTGGCGTCAGTTTAGATGGCACCGCTTCATCACCCAAGACAATGGCGACGATTCCCAACACCCTCAAAGCGTGACCGAACATGTCAGCCCTGTTTGAAAACGATCGGAAAACTGTCAAAGGAAGCAAAATGTTTCGTTAATTTGAGTCTTCAGTATCTCGTCTACAATATCTTTTTGGTTGATAATATTCATGGAAAATCTTTTCAAACCAATATGTGAATTGAAGACCCCAAAAAGAAGATAATATTATACATACCGATAACAAATAATTCCCAGATAATCCCATGCAAAGTATGATTGATCATTGTCTGTATGAAGTGGTCTGCGAACTTGAGTTGTGTAATTAGGTATCTGTTTTCATTAAGTACTTAGACGCCGCGAAAGATTAATAATCCGCATCAATTAATTATTTTCGACAAGTATACTAATATAGTGAAAAAATTATATTGACGTAGGTTCCTTTGAAAAATATTGATTTTGAGGGTGGAGTTCGAAGAATCTCAACTGGTCTCTTCCGTGTGTAACTGATTTATTTATTCGTCTCCGTCAAATTATGATCAAGTGCTCATTTGTAGAGTTAATTGATTTTACTAATCACGTTCATAGGTTGTGGCAATGTGGAAAATCGAAGAGTAAAATAATGATACATGAGAGCCCCGCGTGAACGAAGAGTTCTTTCCAATTGAACTCAGGATTATTTGACTTTCAAGCGTTCTGTGAGAGGAAAACCGGTAAAATTGCACGTAAACCGTAAAAGTGAACTAGTGCAGGTAGAAATTCTGTTACATAAATGCGGATTTCATTCACAACTATGAACAAAAAACCTCGAAAAAATAATAAGAGCTTAGAGCAAATTTGAGAGGAGGAATAGGAAACTAGCATTTTAAAACATCCCGCAAAGTTCAGGTAGTTGTGGAAACTACCGAAAAAGTTAGCTAGAGACTAAAGTAAACAAAGTCTTCTCTGTGAAAACCCTTCGCAACCTTCGACTTGCCATTATTTATCTCTTATTGCTCTTTCAAATTGTATAGGTAATTGGATGTCTCAGAACTCCTAAAAGCTCCTCTGTCTTCGCCAATGAAGATTTCTCTTTTATTCCTCAACCTTTCTCCAACCTGAACCGTTCTAGGTCTGAAAAAATGGGGGTTAATTCTATTGCTACCAGTACCACGGCCTTGTAAAGTCGTCGGATTTGATAGGAAAAACGTCTGCCAAGTGGATGTGGCACATAGCTTCCTCGTATCCATAACCCGATTGTACAGATAATCCGATGCATAGTAGTAAATTTCAAAACATCAATCTCAAGTACCTTGCACTACCCTCATCTACACGCTAATCTGGACAATCCTAGAAAATTTCATCAAATTCGGATGAAAAATTAAGTGAGTAGATGTATGTGATTGGATCAAAAAAATACTTAGCCTCGGCTGGGATTCGAACCCGCGACCCCTGGGGGACAGTTGAAGTTACGGCTGTTACAAAGAATTCACGTTTGCGCATGCGCAGTGGCTACTATCAGTCCGAAGATGATGATTTTCATAGGGGACCATCTAAACACTACTCTGTAACATCCCTGAAAATTTCATTGAAATCGGATGGAAAATGTAGAAGTTATGGCCGTTACAAGGAAATACAAGTTTGCGCATGCGCAGTCGCTTCTATCAATTCGGGGATGATGATTTTCATAGGGGACCGTCTACACACCAACCCGCACAATCCCTAGAAATTTCATAGAAATCGGACAATAACTTCGTATAGTTATGCGCGTTACAAGGAATTCATGACAGACAGACGGACAGACAGACAGACACGGAACCAAAATTGTTCAGGAAGGTCTAAAACGCAAAACGCGAGTGGAAATTTTGATTTTGGAGAACTTTTTTTTTTCGTCCTCGAAAAGTGAAAACAAAGCCTCCGCTACCTTGGTAGACTCGGAAGCAAAATTATTTGTGCCTCTTTTTACCCCTTCACGTCTATTATTCTCCTCATTAGCGAATTTTTAAATAACCAGTTCCAACCTATTTATACCGAGTCATTCAGACAAAGCAACCGATAAAATAAATCAATAATTAAATGATATCATCCACTTTTCATTTATTTAAGGGCGATTTTGCGATGTTTTTTGTTTTATTTAATTTTTTTGTTTTGTTGGCTGACATTTTTATGATAATCTATATTTACACTTTCTAAAAGTATGTTTTGGCAAATGGAAGAAGAAAAAGGATCCGACGCACAGTGGGGCGAAAACGCTACAATGCGCTTATAATTCAAAATCGACTGTCTAAATCGTTATCCGAAAAAAGCTTGTTGAGTAGTGACGAGTATTTTTCATTGAAGAATCCAACGGAACCATTTTTTTCACGTCTTATTTGGGTTGAAAATTCAAAAACCAGGGTAATTTCGTGAAATGTTTGCAAAGAACGTGATTTATTGGGTGTTTATGTTACCAGAAATTGCAAGTTGGTTCTTTTACAAGTCATTGAAATTTGAAACATTGTTTGAGAATCATTAAACGATGAAGTTAAAGTAAAAAAACAAAAATTCTTCAACTAATATTCAAGTTACTTGCTGCCATTTCACCACCATCACTCGACGTTTTCATCGCCTTCCTCAATGTATGATTGGATTTTACCCACGTTTGAGAGTCTTCAAAGCTTTGTTTGTATTGACTTTGACTTAAGGGACCATCACAACCATACATCCACTCCAAAATTTTATCATTGTTTTGTTGGAACATCGGCTAAGTTTGTGAATGCCAAATGATTTCTGCAATCGCGCAGCAGTCACGTCTAGCAAACTTTGAAGAGGTATACCCACTTTTTCAAGAGAAATACGTATCTAGAGGCCAAGAATGCGAGTGAATGCAGCAAACTAATGTTGAAGGTGTTTGTAGATAGGTAGAGGTTTCTGTAAATCGTGGAAGGATGCGCAAAAACTGTACAGTGAAATACCACTACTGACACTTTGTATTATAATGTATTATCATAGCGCTGAAATATTTAATTCTGATACTGAGAACTGATTATTTGAACTTCTTCTATAGTATGTAAGCTAATAAAAATATATTGGGACCATCTCGATGAAGAATATTATGTTAAAAATGAATTAATTATCATTTTACATTTCACCAAAATTTTCACAAATTTTTATTACTTTTCTCATGTTTTTTCTCATCAAAAAACAATCTCTCCGGTCTACTCATCGATTTAGCCGTTTGGCACTTGCTTTGACAGCAAGCAAACCATTTTCTGGCATCAATTGGATCAAATCTCGACTTTCAAAAATTCTACTTATAAGCGGTTTTTTGCGTTTTCGCCCCACTGTGCGATCCACAGTTTGAAAACCACTGGTTTAGTTGGTTTATGATTGCCTATCTAGTAAACGTTAAATCTTCACAACGGCAGTAAATATAAAGTTATGGCATTTTAATTGAAATTGTTTCAAATTCAAATAAAGGCGACGTTTTTCAGAATAATCACAAATTGGTGAAAGCAGTATTCCTTGATCAAAAATAACACAATATCGAAATAAGGGTTTTTAGGAGTTGCAATAAAATTGGGATACATTTCTGGATTCATTTGATGAGCTAAGATTGGTAACACTTTAATGGATTGATTGTATCCATTTTGGCTTATAAAGTGAAGAGTTCCCCTTTGGCTCTCATATACCTCACATCTCCCTTTCGTGTGTGTAAACCAGTGAGGAAAGTAGTATGTTGCTTCGCCATAGATGTTTTTCTCTCTTATCGTGTGAAGGTTCTTCTTGCGAGATTCTCCCTCATCCCCCTCTTATCTCCCGACTCTCTTGACAAGTTACCTTGACCCTCGACTGCGATTTCCATCGGCATTGAAGGATCTTCCAGATGAGAAAAGCGACCGGACTGTTCGGAAGGGGTCAGCGATATCCTCTTGCAGGGGGTTGATCGATTATGCGAACGCTTACCGGAGCGAACCAGAACGGTTGAGGCGTCTCCCGACCTCGCAAAAGTCCACTTCAATCGCTTAAGGGTGGAAAAGGTCAGTGACGTTGCTGGAATCAGGCCCTTGATTTTCAAAAGAGCTCCACCTCACGGGAACTTGTGGAACCAATATGAAACGATAATTTTGGTGTTATGCCCCACAAACTCGGTAGACTCATTCATTATTATGACTTCGTGGGAAGTAAAGATCCCTCATGATAACACAGGAGTAGTTACCTATCTGGAAGGATCTGCTAAGGGAATTTGTCTGGAAATCGGATATATCTGCCCCTAGAGTTTCTAAGAACCATTCCTCAATAGTATCAAACGAATTAGATATTCAACGGAAGAAACGCAATTCTGAAGTACCCACCTACGTACTTAAATAAATGGAAACAGGAGAACCTGAATTGCTTCATGGCTATCAAATCTGTACCATATGTAGAATCTACACACTTTCATAACAACCTACAAACAAGAAATTATGGTTTGTGTTTTATGTACTTTTCAAAGAATATTTTACGTGCCTGGTCGTGAGTTTGTGTTTGTTACAAATTATATAACTTCCTCCTGAAGTTCGCTTATTGAACTTATCCAAGTTTCATAATTAGCCTCCCATTATCCTGAATCTTGGGTAATGGCAGCTAGAAGTCTGGAGGCGATCTACACGGATTCTGAAGACAGTCAGGATGGAGAAAAACGTGAAATTGAAGAAACTACAGACAAACTGCACGATGTTGAGGGTGATGATGGCGGGAGTGCTGCCTGTAAAGAAAAGAGAAGTTTGGTGTCTTACTTGGACGAGACTCAGGACTCAGAGGATGAGCATGATGTGCTGGAACGTGCTTCGGAGGTGAATTCCTTGAGCTGGTCGGAAGTTAAGGAGACGCCTGAGATGTCGTCTTTCAACGTTCTGGGGATGGACTTTGCCTGTGGCGCTGAAGCTCACAACCTGCTGCCTCCAGAGCCGAATGGCTCTTGTTCCATGTATTTGCAGAAACGGGTGTGTTTTATCGAAATTCAAAGTGGTTGGGGTAAATCGTTGTCTTAAGATATATTTTGAACCAGCCTCCTCCACAAATTGGTCCTTCTGACCAGATACTGCAAACACCGAGTTGTTGAATAGGTCCCTCAACATTGGCTATTCGGATTGTACTTATTTCCCTACTGGGGTCAGGGGGTGCTTTTGGAAAACTCATTCAATTGTATCCTGGAAGAATTACTTCTGATGTATTTTTTCATCGTAGCTTTGGACCACTTTCCCCCCCTTACTGAGATTCGCACTTAGCAGCTGATTCGCTTCTTAATGGCAGTAAATCGCCATAAAGCTGTGGAAGAAGTGGAATATTCTTTTTTGGACCCCGTTCCCGATCATTGGTACACATCATGCTACTATAGCTGTTAGAAAATAAGCCAACCGGTTTCTATCTACAAGATGAGATTTTAGGAAGAAACGTTTAACGCTAGACTCTGATAAAAGTTGGACAATAATTATGAACTATTTTTATATTCGAAAAATATTTTGCGCTGATTTTTAATATGATTAATATGATATACTCGCACATTATAAAAACCAAAAAAAGAACGGCAAAATAACACTCGTAGGAAATAAGAACATTGGAAATTTTAAAATCTGTTAAAATTGACTGTTCTTGCTCGAAAACTAAAATCAAATTTTCAAGAAAATGAAGCTATTTCATTGAACCTAAAATTTATAGTACTTATGGAAAACTCGGAACAATATATTTCGGTATCTAGGGATTAAAATTAGCCTACATTAATTATTAATCTCTCCTACTTACTTTATGGACATAGAGAAAGATACCTACATAATTTATCTGACATTGAGTGCCCTATTTCTTATGATAGTTCATTCTCGACTCGCCTCCAGCGCTCCAAGTACAACGAAGTCCCTGGAAGAGGAAGGGTGAGCCCCACTCTTAAATCCAAGTTTTAGGGACGGAGATAGGTCCCTAGGTAGTACTGAACTCAGTATGAAGGTGTCCCTTGTGGAGTAATACTATCGTTTTATTCTATCTCAGAACTAAAAATAACGCATTTTTCTCATTTTCCTTTTTCAAAATTTATTTTATGAAATAGATAGGATACCGACATATATTTTGCATATATGTTACCTATTAGGTATGCATATATGATGTTTGAGATTGATAATCTCTAACACCAATTTCTAAGTACCTTGCACTACTCTCATAGGGGACCTTCCAGAATGAATGAATGTCTTTATTTGCCGCCATACAAAAGTTGCCATACAGGAGCGCGTCTATATATTAAATAAATATCAAAATTTGTCATTAAATAAATAACAGGTCAAATAAATATAGGAACAATGTCGTTAATAACAATCGTCAGTCAGACTTCAACAATACAAAAGATAAATAAAAATAAAAAAACGGGACAGGAAAGACGATTAAGAGAATAAATAATTTGAAATGAATAAGGACAAGACAGCGACGAACAGCACAACTACTAAAAATTAGGAACACTGGTTAACAAAAACAAAAATTCACAGCCAACAACGCACAGCACAAATTACGTCTCCCGCATCCACAGTTCCGGCGAGCACTCCTCCACTGCATACGGCGACAGGGAGATTAGGGCATACTTGACACATGATTCAAAGGAGTCAGGAGAGAGGAGGCGGATCCTTTCAGGGAGTTGATTAAAAGTCCTGACTCCGAAGAAATCAGGATCCCTTTTCTGGGTCAGGGCCAGACGGTGTCGAGGAAGGCTGAAAAGGTCCCTGTTCCTAGTTTGATACTGGTGAGTGTCGCCAAGCTTGGGAATGTCGGGTGCTTCCCTCTTCACTCGCAGCAGCGATGCCAGGACGTACAGTGCTGGAAGGGTCAGGATTTTTTGATCCTTGAACAGGGGTCGGCAGTGGGCATCGGGAGCTGCTCCTGCCAGAATCCTCACTGCTGCCTTTTGGAGTCTGAATATGGGTGCGCTATATGCGCTACTAGTGCTGCTCCCCCATAACAGCACTCCATACCGAAGGCGCGATTCAAACATTCCAAAATATGCTTTACGTAAGACTGGCCTTGAGACTGCAAATGAAAGCCGCCTCAGCAGATAAACCATCTTTGCAAGGCTCTTTGCGAGTGCACTCGTGTGAGCCTTCCACGAGATGCGCTCGTCAACCCTCAAGCCAAGGAGCGTGACAGAACTGGAATCATTTCCACGAGCATCAAATCTCAGCGATTGAGTTTTGTCTTCGTTGAGGACTAAGAAGTTAGAAGAGCACCAATGAGCCACTGCAGACTTGACAGACGCCAACCCGTACAATCCCTGATAATTCCATCTACATCTGACAATTACTTCGTATAGTTTTGCCTGTTACAAGGTTGTGCGGACACACAAACTTCATGACAGACTGACACGACAAAGAACCAAAACTGTTTAGGAATTCCTTAAATTATACATGATGATTTTTTTTAAATAATGTAACTATATTGGTAGGCTAACTATATAGTAGACTGCAAGCCTAATATACATGTTACATGCATAATGGTACACCGCAATGAGTGTCCAATGACCAGTTTCCAGTTTAAAGGAACATCAAATTACATAGAGATAATTGCATAGACAATTACGTATAAATAATTACATAGAGATGAATTTAATAAATAGAATTGGGTTTTCAAAATAATTAAGTAGGTATTCGGAGGTAGGAAAGGTATCATAGAAGTTGTCACTGAGAAAGTGTTATTGCGATGCTGTGAGGATTGTTAGTCACTGAATGATTGAGCCTTTTTTCGTTTCAGTCTTCTTAGTGTTATTAGTGGTTTTCTGCTATTCTGGCTATCGTAGAATTCTCAAGTCCTTCGATGATGTTAATCCCAAAATCTTGTATAGTGAAAACAATGCTTCTGCCACCTTGGTAGACTCGAAAGCAAAATGTTGAAAAATCGGTTGAAATATTTCTATAAAAATTCACTCAAATACCCATATTGCAAGAATGGGACTTTTTCGGTAGATGGCAAGATGAGTGGATCTTATAAGTATGATTTTTCGTTAGTAAAACCTCCCCGTCACGCACGTTTCTAGTTAAAGGTAACAGGATTACCATGGATAGAATTAATGAAGTTTGGTCGATACCAGATAGGACCAACTTGGAGTCCCGTTTGGCGTGACTGAGATACAGCTCACAATGCCTGAACAAAAAAGCATTCAACACAATTTGGAATTGCTTGTGCAATAAGGAGTTGTATACCAGCGTGGAATCATTTGTAGCATTTTACGAACTGTATCGCATTACAGGTGACCCAATTTTCGGAAAAAATGTCGCAGAGCGGGTCGGACATAAACGATTTAATTCAACATAGAAAAAACTTTCGGAACCCGAGCATATACGAGAAAATGGTTCAGTACTGCAGCATCGACGAATTTGGCACCAACTACCACGCGACGCTCTACGACCCCGGGAAGTGGGGCAACGAATCTTTCTACGAGAACTTGAGAAAAACACAAGACGAAATGATGAAGAAACGCAAAGAGAGCAAGTTGAGTCGGCGGACAGTGCAGGAAAATCTAGAGGATGCGAGTTCGAGCTCAAACCAGGAAAAAAGTCAGCAACCTCATCCCTTGATAACAGCGATTGCGAACGGAAAGATATAGTTCGTGAATTAATTGATGTGTTTTAGTGTATAATAAACATATTTTCATAGCTTTCATATTTCAATTTCAGTGCTTCTTGCAATCGAATTCATAGGTTCTTGTTGAGAAGCCCCAACGACGATCAATAATAATGTCATTACCGCTTCATTCCAGTTCTTCATTACACTCTAACCCTAGACGGTCAGTAATAACGTCATTATTTTCTTCATTCTCTTTTTTCCTTCAGTACAGTGTGTCAAAGCTAAATTGAATAGTAGACCCTCGCAAAGTACCTAGCTTGTGGTGCTAAAAACAATGCGGGAAAGATTCTGTAGCTACAATTATAATAACGAGGATGAAATGTAGTTCAATTCAATGAATCTTCATTCTTGGTATATTATGTATGTACATGAATGCCTCAAATTATGTATAATAGTGGGCAGCATAATTCGTTATTACGGAAACTAAATATCAGAATTCCTGTACTTATACAGTTTATCATTTCGTTGCCTAAGCTTTGAAATAATTTAGTTTAGATACCTAATTTGAAAGCGAATTTTGGTTTATTATTTCCAATAACAAACCTTTGGAATCGACCAAGAAAAAAAATGTGCGGCACTTTTTAGGAACCTTGGACCGATTTGGTTGAAATTTGGTATGCAGGCTCCATTTGGGGTCTAGTTGTGCCGCGATTTTGTTTCGATTCCTTCCATGTCATCAAATGAAAATGATATTTTAATAGTAAACATATTGTTGAGTAATGCATGCTTTCCAGGGGACGTCCCATTGGATAAGCATTGAGCCAATTTAAACCAGTTGGTAAGCGATAAAACTGTTTCACTCGGTGTAATTTATTTAGTATTTTAGGCAATAAATAGTGCCCCCCTCCTTCTCCATTATCCACCATAACATGACCGAGCGAGCTAAGGCATATGTCTCTGGAGACGGAGACTCAGGGGCCGTGAGTTCGGGGCTCGCCTCGGGAGCATATTTTCGGGCAAGTTGGTCGCAGTTCCCTTCCGTCCCAACCCAGGGCGGTGAGGCCAATGGGAAGCCATGGCCGAAATCATCAGAACAAATTCCGATCTTCCCTTAGGAAGACAGCTGATGACGTCCGCGACGCCGGGAATGGCAGTCGGACGAAAATCCAACCAAAATGGTTGTTTACCTTACTTACTTTCTTTTACTATTTTAGGCAAGAAATAGTGGTCTCTCCCCCTTCCCCTTCCCCATACCCTTACCCACCATAACATTTCTAGCGGCATGGAAGCCTCGAATTTGAAGAGCATTTTAAAATCCATGATCTACGATACCCAACATGCGAATTCGAGTTAACCCCCCCCCCCCTCCAATGGTGCCAGTCTGGCACCAAAGCGGGCATGCGTCTTAACGTTGAACTTTCATCTATTAGTTTCGGTAGGCAGTCCGCCGAAGTTCACATCCGTATTCAAGGTGAAACACAATAAACCCACGAAATATGCGGTTTATGGTGTCCTGGCACCATGGTGGCACCACTATTAGTTCCATGGTGGCACAAAGAATAATTCATGAAAATCCGGAGGTATAACGAGAATTTTTCCTCAATTTCAAAGCATGGGTACAATTAGTAAGCTATAAAGAAACCGAAAGTTTGAAAAATCGGATATTTTGTGTATTATCTCTCAACTCGCCCCCTCCCCATGCTAATTTTGACACTCTGCTAGTGAAATAGTGTACAATGTATGAAGATTTCTGAGTCGAACAAAAAAGAAACGCAAATCGGTTGTAAATATTCTGTATACTTTGGTATTATGTTTCCGAACCAAACCCCGACCTTTCAAAATGTGATCAATCCTAGCGATATTTTAATGGTTTTTCTCCACACGTTTTATCCAACAATATAAATGAGGAAGTTCATCATTTATATACCCCACAAACCATAATAATTAAGAAGTGTACATACCAGCTGATCGCTAGTGGTACCCACCACATTTCTATCGACTAATATAAAAGTAAGGTCTTCAAACCAGTGCTTGTCTGGTGAAGGAATGTCGGGAGGCAGCTCGATTCAAGCGTCACTACTGATTCGATTCTGAAGGGCGATGAATCACCAAAATACTTGTCAAAACTACTAAAAAGTTTTGGAATTTCACTACCAACCGCGCGACCTAAACTTTTTCGCTTTAAACTCGGATCTACCCCCTTCCCAAGCACCTCAGCCTCTTGGCAAATCCCTTCATTCATCCCATCTAATCTTTCATATATCAAGAGAGAGGCTAAAGCTCTAGAACTCTCGACAAAATATCAAACCCGATCCTCCAACTTGGTGGGGCGCCTCCCTAAGTAGGTAATCCTTTCACGTTAAAAACCCGAGTCTCTAGAAATAAGGGTTGTTTTCTGGAAAATAACGAGGTCGGCTGCTTGGGAACGCCACTGAGAGCTGAATTTTTCACCTTTCGGTGTACACTTAATTACGTTTCATTAACCGCTTGCCGCACCCGTGAGTGAGTTGCTTTCCCTTACAGTAGTGATAGCATACTTCAAGAAACAAAAACGCTGAAAACGAGAATCAAAAGTTGTTAGCAACTTCATTTTGATTCATTATTTTCAATAATTACCCTTTGGGATCGAGGAAGAAAAAAATTTACCACACCCCCCCCCCCATTTTGATTGTTTGGGCGCCAATTACTAATAATAAACATTAATTAATAGTTCAGTTTACAATTCATGATATAAAAAACAAAGTTTTCAGTTAGTCAAAAATAATCTTCAAGAGAGTAAAATCGTTTCCCAAAAGTTGTTGAAGATTCCGAGGAAGTTCAGGTGGGACAGCGCAGAAAGCAGGGTATTCCGTTAGCAGGTGACGAACGGACTTCAGACATAATCGATAATAATGATCGATAATATCAGACATAATATCGATACCTTAAAGCACAAAGGTGATATGTCCATCCATCTTCCACGTTTTTTATTTTTTTTTTTTTTAACTGCAGAAAAACTCAAATTCAACAAAACTATTTTTGACCTTCTTGACGATTATTGCTTGAAAAGTTCTTGAAGAAATTAAATAGTTTAGCTTAGTAAGCTATTATTTTAGGAATTGTGCACTGGTGATAGCTTCTTTTGAGTTTTTCTCAAAACTCCGTTTTTGGACATAGCGCATTTGTGCTTTAAGGTATCGATATATCAATAGTATACCTGCAAAACCGTGTATGTCCGATTTTTTTCAAAAATTCCCTAATGCGATCGTGGAGTGAGTTTGACGGCTTTTATAGTCTCCTGTATAATTTCAGGAAATCGACATACACTGTTTTGCAGGCATACTGTCGATTTGTCACTGTTTGCCAAACAGTACTACTGTTAGGACTCGAAATGAGGTACTCACATACAGCAGGTAATAAATACTGACACGAGCCTCAACTTCGAGTCCCAGAGTTGAGGCTACCCCGCTCGTCTCACAGCCCTCCGAATGCTAAGATTATCAAATACAAAAAAAGTTGAAATCTATCGTTACTAAATGACTATCGATAGTCCTCCGTGTTTGGAGGAGGACGTATGTGAAAGCAAATTTATGTTCACTGACGGAGTAGGCCAAATCTCCGTTCAAAGTTGTACTGATCAATTGTTACTGATCTGTTGTTGTTGTTATTGTTGTACTGAGTTGTTGTTATAATTTTTGATTTATTATTTTCAACCTTTGGAATCGACCAAGAAAAAAAACTTTCGATATAAATGTGAAAGCAAATTTATGTTCACTGACGGAGAAGGCCAAGTCTCCGTTCAAAGTTGTACTGATCAAATGCGATATAATTTTTGATCTATTATTTTCAACCTTTGGAATCGACCAAGAAAAAAACTTTCGATATACCGTAAAACCGTCAAACTTTACCCCAAGATTTACTCCAAAACATTTCCAAATACAATTTCTCCCACTCGAAATGGGTTAAATTGATTTTTTTTATTAAGTGAATTGAACTTCAGGGCTTCCTGAACATCTTGAGTGGTTGAGCTCATTGATCAGATAATTGTAACCCCCAGATTTAATTGTTTAAATGTTGGAGTGAAGTTACCTACGAGTGCGTCTATCTTTACTCCACTCTGAAAAACTCACAGTTATCGCTACAGAAACGGACAGTGGTGCAATGTTACTAGTCGGGATTGAATTCATTACCCCAGAAATACTTGATAATATCAAGTATTTATAATATTATTATAAAATACATTCTGAAAAATTGAACTTTTTAGCTTGAAACATACAAGTTATACCTAAGAAAAATATAAATTCCAATGATCATTTATTTCAACGAATTTGCTTGAAATGCAATATTTCTGGTTAAGAGATCACAATTTCAGTCTTCCAGTATAGACAGACTTATGTAGGTAATCGAGCAAAACTTTCTACAAGTAAAGAAATATTAAAGGACAATAAACGATAAACGAATGACTTAACAAAATCAGAGAAAAAGTCTGTTTCACATTCGATAACTTTCAAATTAATTGCAATGGTAAATTTCAAAGTTAACCCACGAGTAAATAATATGGTAAATCACAACTTATGAGACCAAAGCACGTTTATGTTCATATCATAATGCAGCTGTTCAGTTGTAAAGTTTCGGTAGGGGCGCGTACCAAGCTTTTTCTCATTTCTTCCCCCCATCTCTAACTTCTGACATGAGATACACTAGAAACCTTACATTAAACACTGCGAAAATTATAAAACTCAAATGATTTTCGAGATTAAATAAGAAAAATATGAGTGAGGCTATCTTTATCCCAACCTTTATAGTGGAGTAAAGATATCCGGTTTTTGGAGTAAAGTTACCATCAAATTTTTGGTAAACAAATGCATAACTAAGAAAACACTTTTTTGAGAATTTGATTAGTGTATTTTGTTCAAAATAAGATATTGAAAGTGATATGACGAGGGCTTGCCTGGTAAATCCACTCCAAACACCTGATATGGAAGAAATTTTGGAGCACGAGAAACAGGACAAAAACAGCTGAACAGGAAACAATGACTGGTAACAGCTGATAACATGGATAAAGGCGCCATCGCGAGCCGCATCGATTCTCAGGGATGTGGAGTATAACGAAAACACATTACCTAGCTAACTTTTATCTAAGTTCTACCACGCTTACGTCACAATTGAAGATTCTCACTTTTTGGGGTAAAGTTACCCCTGGTGGGGTAAAGTTTGACGGTTTTACGGTAAATGTGAAAGCAAATTTATGTTCACTGACGGAGTAGGCCAAGTCTCCGTTCAAAGTTCAGCTGATCAAATGCGATATAATTTTTGATTTATTATTTTCAACCTTTGGAATCGACCAAGAAAAAAAACTTTCTATATAAATGTATTGTTTTTCCTTCAATTTAAAATAGTATTGATTTTTTAGAATCGAATGAGACCACCCAGAGCTCTGTAGGACCAACCGTTCGCTCCCCATGAGCACTTGAGTGTTGGACTTAGTATAAATCACACTAGTGTGAATCGTGAAAGAGGCCTAATCTCCGTTCAAATTTTTAGTGACCAAAATGTGATCGCTGTTCATTTCTTCGAGTCGTCCTCAGTTTTACGTCCTTAACAACCAGTAATCAAATTTCCTGGTGAAGGCACCATCACTACTCACTATTTCTTCGAATTGAGTGTGAAGCTTTTATTTCGTCAAAATAAACATGTGGAGCGAAAATATGGATAGTAGGTAGCGGTAATGGCGAGTGATCTACCCAGAAAAATAATGAACCTTTGTGTAATAATTTGCAGCGTTTGTAATCTTGGTAGGTATATTTGTTCGAACAGGCTGCTGAGGGATGGAATGTAAATAATAACCAAACTTATTTGGGGAAAGCTAATTGAATCGTAATCTGGTAAGGGAGGTATTGAGAGTCGCGTTGAGAGATAAACCGCTACTAAACCATTTGCAGCTCATGAATTAACGTTAACTGGTTTTTTCTTAGTGTACACCAATTCTATTGAGAGAGAGAGAGATGTTTTCCTGCCTAGAAAATTATGAGCCCCCCGAGGTAATGGAAAGCCTTGTGTGGCAGCGCCCTCAGGGAACACTGCAGCACCCGGTGCGAGGCCGCGGAAAATCCCAGACCCGCCCACCATGGTGGCATCCCGAATCCATAAACAGCGAAAGTAGCCCAAGTTTATCAATCAAGAATCAAATTTCATCGTGAATATGAGGATAACAATGTTTTGTTGGACGGTACTTTCTGTCAAAATAAAGTTAATAGTGAACCTTGCGTGAAAATATGGTTGGTAGGTTCTGACAATGGCAAAGCCATGATCTATGCTGGCGAGTTATTATATAAATAAAAAAATTAATAAACCGTTGTGTATTATTTCGCAGCATTTTTCAAGTTACACCACATTCTATCCTCCGTTCATCCGTGAGGAATGATGTTTCCTAGATTAATCTCTTGAAAATACCTCTTACAATGTGCAGTACTAATGTACAGTACTTCTTTAGGTAGAACTGCCATTCTTTCAGATCTCCTGGTCCTTCCAGAATCATTAAAAGAATCTCATCGACTCTTAATCATTTTGGATCCATCGTTTATTGGTTGATAATTTCCCCCATCCGAAATAATATTCCCTAGTCAATTACAGGGAAGTAATTTTCTTTGTAAATTTCTGTTTCAGTACATTTGTGCTTTCGCTGTCAGCGCTCTCGCATCTAACTGGGACCGATTGGGCAAACCCTTCAACCCTCTGTTGGGCGAAACGTATGAACTTGAAAGAACAGAATACAGGTCAGTACATTCGTTTCTTGATAACCTAAAGGATCATCCTAAAAACGTTATAAATCTCCAAAAACCTATGTAAAATAGATTCGATGAACACTTTATTTCGTTAAAACGTATTATATTTCTACCAACGTGCAAAATAACAGAACTCAATTAACCATTGAAGATCAGAGGAGGTTGCAGACCAGTGAGATCCATAAGATGGTTTCGCACTCTACTTCCTCTCCCATAGGAGCCCAAATATGTTTCGACTACAAAATGAAGAAATCCTATTGATTTGAACAAAATTATTAGAGCGATTTGCGACCTTAGGTAGTTATTGATCATCGTCTTGAAATATCGGAGCGAAGATTGATAGATTTGAAATTAACATCCAATTTTAAATGTAAGATTAAAAAATCACAAATTACCTATTGGTTTCAGATAAATTTCAAAAAATCAATGTGTAAAATAATGTCCCAATCAATACATAATAGAAATAATATCTCCAGTAGAAAGGCATGCTTACTTTACTTCGCACTTCACTCCTCTACTAGAGAAACTTGAAATGGAACAAGAGAACTTCTAAATAACACTGGACTGGGCAACCGGACACCACCAATAATCAACCTTTGGAATTACCAAGAAAAAAAAGTTTACCCCCCCCCCCCCCCCACATTTATTGGTTTACGTTTCAAGGTACGTAAAATCCGAAAATCGAATAAAAATGTTGCCGTCCGTCCGCCGTACGCTTTCCTTAGTTCCCATGGACCGATTTTGATGAAAAAATTAGGTATTTGGGGTCTTGTGCCCCGAAGCTTTTGGTTGATGTCGGTCACTTCTAAGGGTTGAAATTTTGAAAACGCCTTAGCTCAAAAATTTCGATATAAAGGTATTGTTTTTCCATCAATTTAAGATATTATTGAATTTTTATAAACCACGTGGTACTCTGACGGACCAACCGTTCGCTCCCTATGAGAACTTGAGGGTTGGGCTTACGATAAATCAGAAACACGAGCGTGAATCGCAAAAGAGGTTTAATCTTCGTTCAAAGTTTAGCTGACCAAAATGGGATCGCTGTAGGTACGTGGTTTTTTTAACATTTTGAGCAGTAATAGTGGTTTGATTATTAGTTCTGGTGGATTGTAACTGTCAAAGACTGATCTCGATTTTCTGTGAGACGTATATGGCCATACCACGCAGAACAAACCGGCTCTCGTCCGATAACTAGAGTCAAGCTGCGTCGGGCGTGGTTAGTACCTGAATGGGTGACTGCCTGGGAACACCGCGTGCTGTGGCATCTTTTTTTGCTCAATATTTATTGAATGTGATAAAATTTTAATTTCAACTTTGCAACATTTGAACCTCATTATTAATTATAATAATTCATTATTATACAACGTTACTCATTTCATACAACGTTCGTTCATTTCTTCCAAACAAACTTCATTGTGAAGGTGGTAGTTACTTAGGTGCCTATAATTGGTAGGAAAAAAAAAATAGTGACAATGGCAAAGTTGTGATCTTTGCAGACCAGTGATTTATGCGGGAAAATAATAAACCTTTGTGAAATAATTTGCCCGTGGTCATGTTTGAAATCCTTGGGAAAAATCATGAAGATTTAAAATTAAAAAAAAAATTTTACCACTATCTGGACGATTTCACTTGATGTAAAGTCTCGAAGAATTATTTGTTCTTCATATCTGTAGAGGCTGCAACCGTTTCGATAAACATTCAAAAACAATCCTACAGTGATCACCTGCAGACCTGGCCATTTATCAAAGAAAAGTGTTAAGATATTGATTAATTGTGTTTGAATAATTATTTACTTTTTCTCTCTCTAAGTTGAGAAAGTGAAAGGGGTAAAAACTCAAAATAGTTAAGGAGAGTTAAATGTACTTTTTGTTTTGTTTCGAGCAGAGTTATTTGTGAGCAAGTGAGCCACCACCCGCCGATATCCGCCTTCCACGCCGACTCTGAGGACTTCATCTTCCACGGCTCGATACATCCCAAACTCAAATTTTGGGGGAAATCAGTGGAGATTCAACCTAAAGGAACCGTCACCGTCGAACTTCCCAAGTAAGTCCGAAGATGAGAAAGTCATTATTAAATAACGTGTAGTGATTATTCTACGAATGTGATATCTGAAAAGTTAACAATTTTGATATCTCTGGAGCTCCAAGTCTGGAAAACCGCTGGCAATTCCGAGGGGTGTCAAAGCTTCTGCATGGAGCATTTTGAGCGAACCATTTTCCAAACGGGAGTTTGGGACAATAGGGAGGTTGAGGCTGAGTACTTCAACCAGGCGTATCTCCACAAAATTGGAGTGAATTGAGTCACCAATCTGTATTACATGAAGGGAGGTTGAAGACTCAGAAAATATTTCGATGATACGAAAAAAATGTTTTGCAGGAAGTACAATAATAGGAGGCATTAGGCTTTTGACGAATTTCAGCTTTCATCTATTCGCCTTCTCATTTGTGTAGTATTGTTACACCATGACGGACTCCGAAATCTAAATTTGATTAAATAATACATAATAGTCTTCATTCATTCATACATGAATGAAGGAAGACAAAAGAAACGTGTTAAATTTGTGCAACCCGCTCGTGGGAACATTGCTCGTGAAGCAGATGTGGTAGAATGTTTTGCCACTGGAGGACACTACTGTTGACCTGATCACTGCTTCTATGTGCTCTAATCAGGCCTAGAAAGATGAGGCTGAGAACTGGAGAAACGTTCTGATTGGTCACTCACTCACTCACTGCTTGGGGTTGCCATTGGAAAAGAGTTTCAGGCTCTAATGGCTTATACTCACCCTCTTTCGAGGCCCCTTTATGTTAAAAGAGCTACCCCACTTCAGAGTTTGTAAATCTTCTGCTGAGATCAGCAAATTTCTTTATGCGTTTCCACGAAATTACACGCAAAGATGCGCGCTCCACTATGTGGTGACCAAACGCTTCCGTTCTGGATCTCCAGAATAGGTCGCATCTGCACAAGAAGTGTTCAGCTGTGTGTTCTGATTGGTCGAAGCGTAATTCAATCTAATCTCACGAGATAACAGCAATCGAGGATTTTTGATTCCCCTGTCGTCAATGTAACACTCAAAATCTATGGAGGAAGAAGGGGGGGGGTGCGCCTGATTTTTTTATTTTAATTTTTAATCAAAAGTAAACCTCATTCTGAGAATTTTGACGCCAGCCGTTCTCTTTTTGGATGAGTAGATCTTCTTCTATGATTTTTCAAAGTTTCGAATGTTTATGACGTCACACGCACCTCCCGCCTGGGCGGACCCCCCAGCCCACTGTGACGTCATAAACATTCGAAACTTTGAAAAATCATGGAAAAAGGTCTTCTCACGCTAGAAGGTCGCGGTTGGTGTCAAAATTCAGAAGGAGGTCTACTTTAGATTAAAAATAACAATAAATCCGTTTTCGTTTTTTCGGATTTTGAATTGTTGACGAATGAAAGCTACTAAGCTATTTATGGAAAACGTTTTGGAGCTACCGTTAATGAAACATCAAAGATAGAAGCGACAAAGAAGATTATAGATATTATAGATATTATCATTATTGTCAACTTTTCACATTTATATAAGAAACTAGTTGGTATTGGAGCTAATAATATGGCGAAGCCATGAAGCTGTCATTTTTAAAGGTGTTTAACCGTTCTGGGAAAGAAACGCTTGGATCAGATGGTTGCATGTTGTGGCTCCTGTTGGAAGTGGAACTTCCCATCTCGGTTTAATGATACAATAGAAATAAGAGCGGAAAACTGAACCATTTTTCTCAGTGGCAGTTATGCCGTTTCTCACTTGTTACCTCCAATCTGAAAAAAGTTTTTATGTTTCATTTTTAAACTAGTTTTCGTTTTTTACCCATCCCTTTCAAGAGAAAGTTCCTACCTCCATCACCTAATCAATCTGTAGCACCTCTGGCAGGCATCAAGCTGCACCTCCGTCGCGATATCTTGTGCTCTCGTCCATGCTTGCCACCCATTTCCACTTTTAGCTTTCTTCTTCTGTTTAGTTGCCTTCTCTCTTGACATGAGAAAGATTTTCCTTCCTCCCAGATCCATCATCTCCAGGCAGTCGCCATTTTTCTGAACAATAGTCTGCCTCCTAGGCAAATGGTTCGTATGGTGAATATTCCAGTATCTGCCTGACAGACATTCCCACTGATTTATAGAATGCCTTGCTGGCCGACATTCCATCGTATGGGTATTTTTCACCTACTTATTATGATGTCTTGATATTTTGGGAAATTCTAAGGATTTGCTGATAATTCAGAGATAAGAAAATGTTGGTACAGTGATGAGGAACCTTGAAAATAACGTTGATTCGTGATTGATTTTTCGAAATTCGTTTTTATAGAAACTTATCTTCCGACTGTTCATATACAATTTTGTATTAATTTATTAGATTAAGGTAAATCATAGTTTGAATTGGTAGCTCCCTCACAAGCAGTTGTTCCCACTGTGAAAGGAAAAGCATAGTCCCACAAGAGGATTAATTTGAAAAACCATTCAATGTTAAATCATAATATAGATATTTTGTGGTGGGTAGACAGGAAACCCTGTATAACTCTATTCTGTAGCAAATGTTAGGTGGTGTTCGTTATGTTATGTTTTAGGAAACATTATCCCGCTGAATAAAACGATGATACATTAGGACTTTGCCATAATGGAAAGTAACATTACAGTACTTACTTTTATACCCCACAGCTGATTCGGAGACTTACACTTCAATTTAGCTCTGTAGAGCACCACTTAGCCCCAATCCGCAGCTTTCCCTGGAATTTCTTATAGGAAGCCACGACCCCTTATCGCCTTCATTCCTCAGGGGAGAGGTTTGGCGAAGGTATAATACGGGGGTTGAAGGCATTAGAAGTAGCTCCCGCCATTAGGGAGGGTGCAAGGATGTGGAATGCCTTCCTGTATTATCGGGGTCGGAAGGCAACCGAGCAGGCCGATATCCTGCCTGGATATTGCTTCCAGGGTATGAAGGAAGAAGAATGAGGCCGCGAGCCAGGTCAATTAGGGCTACAGCTGAAGCGATGTTATATTACGAGTAGTTCCATACTAGTATGGAAGACCTACTGTACCTTCTTTAAGAAAATCTATTGTTTTCTAGTAAGCAGCCCGATAATAGGGTATTTCGGTGGGTCGGAAATTCAGGTTTTTGACCTCAAATTTGGATTCAGCACCCTTGAAAACCTATATACTACAACTTTAAGCCCAATGATACTATAACATGTGGTAGAAAAATTAATTAAAGAGATCACACGTTTGAAAAAGGCGGGCCGCTATAAATGCACACACACTAGGCAAGGACTACGCCGCGCGCGTGTGTGAGTACTATTTTGTAGTATCCAAGAGGTCTTCCAAGGGTTTCTGTGCATGGATACTTTTTTCAAAGACAGTTGGCTAGCTACGTCACGATTGGCTAGCTACGTCACCTTAGCTTCTCTGATTTTTTAAAAACATTTTCTCGACGAACAGACCCGATTACCGTTATTCCTGAGCCATACTCTTTTGAAAAAAATAAAATAAAAAAAATTGACCGAAATACCCCATAGGCTCTGCTCAATTTGTTTACTATAGGTAGTATCGCGAAAGGGAAATTTACTAGGTATTTATTTGTTTCTGATTTCAGCTTCAAAGCCAAAAGCAGTCTCCTAAAGACCTCACCTATAGTCTCCTACGATTGTAATTTTGTGGGATTGTATTTATGTGTGATTTTGTCTCGCAGGATTTAAGTATCTTGAGATTAGTCTCATGGGTTGTAATATTGAGGGGTTATAGTCTAGTGGGAATATTCTCTTAGTATGGTTATCAAGTATTGCGATAACATATTCTTGTGAGGTTATTTATAATGCGGTAATGTATTCACTTGGAATTATATTACCTATTGCAGGATTAGATTATCGTGAAATAGTAATATTAAGGGACTAGTCTCGCGGGATTATAGTCTGCTGATCGTAGTTATCAGTTAGCTCCCTAGTTATCTCCCTCCTTATTTATATGTTATGGTGGGTTCTTCCTCCCAAAGCTGACCTTCTTCTTCGTTGGAAGACATGGTAGTATTTGCAAAGGAACACTTCCTAATTGTAAACTAATTTAATTACCTAAAGAAACTGTACTATTTCAGAAACGGAACTCGAGTTAGCGATACTCCCCCTCGGGCAGCATTTACTACAAATTTGATATCAAAATGATCACATGACACCTCGAAGGTTCACACTCAAGCGAGCTACAACAATAACTGTTCGAACAGAACTAGAGGAGGTCTTAACAGGTGCCCCCTCTCTTCTCTCAATAGTTTCAAAACCTGTCACGAGGGGAGTTTTGAGCAGCTAGTGACTGCACTACTGTGTTTCTCGAGTTTAAAATAATAACAATTGTTCAAAATAACAATGTCAGTAAATCTGATGATATTGCAAGTAAAATGGCAAACGTTCAATCGGGTTCAATCCGGGTTTGAGTCTTCGTTTTCATCAATCCATCACATATACAGGGTGTCCAAGTAACTACGCTCCCCCCACTTATTTTCTCTAATAGTGTAAGAAAAAAATCGGATTAACGCTATTCTTCATAATTTTTTGCGTAGAATTAAAAAATGACAAAATTGCGCGGTGCGCAATCGCGCAACCATGCGCAATCATGATCAACTTTGTTTTTTCAAATGAGAACCCCCACTTTTTATTGCAGATTCGGATTCTACGTCAAATTTTATGAACATTTTACTTCGACAACTTTTTTTTTTGGACGCGCGCAACCCGCACAGCGAGCGCTCAAAGATGCGCAACCCAGGGATTGCGCCACAGTTGACATGAAGGTAGACCTCAAGTGCGGCACATCACTTAGCAGGGTTTTTCTACGCTGCATCGCGTGGTGGTGTCCCTTTCTTGATTTGATTTCATTTTACCTCATTTATAGCCAAAAAAGTCAATTTTTGAGGAGGAAATCATCGATTTTCTTACAAAGGGTAATGAATCATCCTAATAAAATGTAAAAAAAATTAAATTTTTAAAATTGTAAAATAACGGGAAACTACTACATAATTATCACAAAATTTAATATTTTTACATTTTATTAGGATGATCGGATTATTAGGATTAGGATTCTTACCCTTTGTAAGAAAATCAATGATTTCCTCCTCAAAAATTGATTTTTTTGGCTATAAATGAGATAAAATGGAATCGAATCAAGAAAGGGACACCACCACGCGATTCAGCGTGGAAAAACAGTGTTAAGTAATGTGCCACACTTGAGTTCTACCTTCATCTCAACTTTGGCGCAATCCCTGGGTTGCGCATCTTTAAGCGCTCGCTGAGCCGGCTGCGCGCCTCCAAAAAAAAAAAGTTATCGAAGTAAAATGTTCATAAAATTTGATGTAGAATCCGAATCTGCAATGAAAAATGGGGGTTCTCATTTGAAAAAACAAAGTTGATCATGATTGCGCACGGTTGCGCGATTGCACACTGCGCAATTTTGTCATTTTTGAATTCTACGCAAAAAATTATGAAGAATAGCGTTAATCCGATTTTTTTTCTCACACTATTAGAGAAAATAAGTGGGGGGAGCGTAGTTACTTGGACACCCTTGTACATACCTACAGTATAAGTTACCATATTTAGTGAATTTTGCGTGAGCTGAGTGGAAGTAATCTGTGTCACGGCAGGTGTTATTTATTCGTAAAAATCGATCCTGGTATCGGCATCCTTCAATAAAGAAGGCAATTCCCATGAAAATCGGTTCTGCCATTCAAAAGTTGTGCACTAAGTACTTGAGTGCATAAACGTACCTATTTATGTGAATGTTGGTTGAGCCGTTTGGATGTAATCGGTTCTTGATAGACAAAGAGATTTACGAGATTAATATTAACTTTGGATGAATAAAAGTGAAGTGAAGTCATTTTCTAGAAAGCTTCTCGAATTTTCAGCGACGAAGCAGATTTGAATGAGCATTTCGTTGAATAATGGTGGAGAGTAGCTGAGTCAGCAAAGCGAGCGGTCTGTGGGGTGGAGTGACTGATGCGCCCAGCCCTTCATTTCTCTTCGTTCCCTTCCGGGTCGGCCTCTCCTGTTGAACACCTCCCTCGCCCTTTTCAGATAGGGCTAGGACACACTGCATGGAAACCTCCCCTTCATTACTTCACCTTCCGACTTCATTCAATATTTACTCACCTGCCTGTTCTCTATTTTCCCTTTCGCAGGTGGGGTGAAGCCTACACATGGACCAACGTCAACTGCTGTGTACACAACATCATAGTCGGCAAGTTATGGATCGAGCAGTACGGCACCTTGGAGATCGTCAACTCGGTCACAGGTAGGTACTTTCACCTCAACCGCACAAATGAAAATGTTTCAGAGGACTTTTTGAAGAATCAGGAGAAAGGTCAGGTCAGGAGCGTGAGTGAGAAACTTCAAGTGCTTCTACTGAACATTTTTACCCTTTTAACTAACTCGGACTCGTTTTTTCTGGATCTATCTCTGACGGAATCTAACTTTTATTTTTTGTCATGTTGGAAATAAGTTTCTCTTTCAGTTGACGGTATGGTTTAGGCCGATTGTTTTCAGTGACCACGTAGTATTCATACATACAACAGCCGTTAGCTGTTGGAAAAGATGAAAACTCGATGCTATAAAAATACGAGTGGGAAATAAAATTTATTGAGGTCAGTTTGAGTCATTTTTTGGCGATATTTGTCAGCCTTTTTTGGGCTTATCTAATCCAGTGTTGAGATTTTCAAGTCGTCACGTTTCAAAGACAAATTTGCTAGCAGCGTATGATGGCTTCCATGGTAAGAAAAATCTCGTATATTTGGCTTCTGAGTCGACCAAGGTAGCGGGAACAGTTTTTGATTTTGTGACGTTTATTTTCTGTGGTAAAATGACGAAAGTAAGATAGGTTTGCCGTTTTTTGGTTTATTATTTTCAATAATGAACCTTTGGAATCGACCAAGAAAAAAAGTTAACCCGCTCCCCCCCTCCTCAAAATTTGTTGTTTTACGTTTCAAGACGTAGAATCCGAAAATCGAATAAAAACTTTTCCGTACGCGGCACGTTCTTTAGTTCCCAAGGACCAAATTTGATGAAATTTGGGATGGGAATATGGGATCCATTTGTGGTCTTGTTGTGCCCCGAAGCTTTTGGTTGATGTAGGTCACTTCCATGGGTTGAACCTTTGAAAACGCCCTAGCTCAAAAAATTCCGATATAAAGGTATTGTTTTTCCATCAATTTTAGAAATTATTGAATTTTTAGAATCGAATGAGACCACCCAGAGCTCTGTTGGATCAACCGATCGGTCCCTAAGGGAACTTAAGGGTTGGATTCACGATAAATCAAAAACACGAGTGTGAATCGCAAGAGAGACCTAATATCCGCTAAATTTTACCTGTCCAAAATGCGATCGTTGTTCGTTTTCTCGAGTTATAATAATATAATAGGGGTATTCAGTTTTGCGTCCTTAGCAACCAGTAATCAAATTTCCTCATGAAGGCACCCACAACTCCCTGTTTCGTCGAAAGGATTGTGAAGCTTCTATTTCTTCCAAATAAACTTGATGTGAAGAAGGTTGGTGACAATGACAAAGCCGTGTTCTTTGCAGACGAGTGATCTATATAGAAAAATAATAAACCTTTGTATGATAATTTGCAGCTTTTTTATCAGTCTAATCAGGTGCCAAATCCAAAATCTTGCTCGCATCGAAGGGGCGGGTTATACCAAAACCCGCACGACCGAGCGGTCTTGACGGTGATGTATAACTTGGAAACACTCGCAAGAATTAACACCTTCTTTTGTGGGTTGTTTGATTTACTTTGCGAATACAAAGCTTCCCTACCTTCAGTAGTGAGATTTACAGGATAATATCCTGTAAATATTATGTCAGTGACATATTATGTCACTTTTGACGGAAATTGTTGATTACAGGGTTTCGAATTAGGTCATCTTAACATTCCCAAAAAAAAAATTATAGGTAATAAAGGTCGTACCTACTTATCTTGCGAATCTTTGTCTTCTTATTTATGGAAAACGTGAAAATCGTTCTTACTTTTCCTTCACCCCCACTGAATAATTCAACATGGCATTCTCCCTTCGTTTCAGGTCATAAAGCCGTTCTAACGTTCAAACCAGCTGGGTGGTTCTCCAAAGACCTTCACAGAGTTGAAGGATTCATCATGGATAAAAAGTAAGTCTGACTTTACTTCTCTTCGTGTAAATGTTTTGAAGAGTACGTTTAACAATGTTCTCGCGTCCTTGTGCAGTGTTTCATCTCGCGAGAAATTTTGAGCTTAAGAACAATGTGAAATCATTGAGTACCTAGAGTCTCCTCAGGAAAATCACGTTATTTGTTGATGACCTGGCTGTTTATTCGGCGGGTTGTTGATTGAGCTGATGTTTTGTTGTCGGAAGTAAAATTTATTGATGAATCCCATTTCCATTCAATGGAAAGCGTAAAAAAAATTGTTAATCCACTGCCACCTCGATCTCGCCAACTGGGGACCTCATGTTTTTAGGATGTCCGGCAGTTAGCTTGGCCTTATGCGATCAATTTGGAGTGAAGGAGGACAACACTCAACAGAATAACCACTGTGCTTACAGAGGGGGGTCCTTTATGACGAAGTCTCAAACTCTTACCCTTTGTACGACTTGAGAATGAATTAGAACTTCAATTAAGTTCGTTTGAAAGGATCTGTTGATCTTTGATGTAAAGTTAGCTGAAATTCTGGAAGGAACTCTGGAATACCAGAATGTTGTACTGGAACAATAAATAATGAAACTGTGAAAACGATAAAGATTTAATTGTTAATGATTTATTTTCCAATGTGATACTTAACAACACACACACACATACATACACACACACACACACACACATACACGTACATCCTCTTGAACATTGAGCAGTAAATAATGCAGAGACCACTGTTTTCAGTGCCTACCACGATTTGGTTAACGATTTTGTGGGGTATGGAAGAGTTCGTGGATGATCCCAAAGTCTCCTGAGGTAGTTCTGCTGAAGAGGAGAGGTGTAATACAGATAGCTAGAAGTCGCTTACCCGGTTTCTGGATGTTTAAGCTCTGGGAATCAGCTGAACCAGATCCCGGGTGCGATTCCTCCGTGAATTCTCGCAATAGGTTCTTCCCTAAAGAACAGTGAGAGGCTGAGTTTGAAAGAAGGCGGTTTCTTCGGCAGACCTGGCAAGTGTAATTTTTAGAAACTCAACGAAAAGTAGATTGAGGTAGGTCAGTAACGGGCGAAAGATGGCGACAGAATGACTTCGGGCGATGCGAGAAAACTGTTGTAAAAACTACCCTTGTGAAAATTTAATATTTTTCTCCACACACAGCACTCACAGTTTCGCAAATTAAAGCCACGTATAGCAAATTGTCTGTATTGCTATTTGCATTACTCTGCCACAAATGGTGGAAAAACACGCCGTACTTGCATGAGACTTTTCACAAAGTGGTTCATCAGGTTGTCAACTCAATTGACCCGCAAATCAGCTGAGGATTAAGTGAAGACGGACGGATTGTTCACAATGACTGACGTGAATTGGTGATGAAGTGAGGAGAAACTATGGAAAAAATGTTTGTGTGTTCTTCATAAATTGTCTAGACGACTCGAGCACCACTAATGTGTCTTGTTTGGCCTCTAGTAAGAAGAAGCTTCATTTCCTCTATGGTAAATGGACAGACTTCCTGCGAGTGACGGACTTCGTTTCATATGAAGGATATTTCAAAGAAAACGCCCACAAATTCAGGTAAAATACCTCTTCTGCGCTATCCAATCCCCTCGGTGGCGTGAAACTATCGCTATAGGCAGAATTCAATAAAAGTACTCAACTAGTCTGGATTCAACCCAAAACTGTGGAAGAAGTTAGCAATCTATTCAACATTTTTCAATGTTACCTTTGTTTTCATAACCTCTTCATCCAACCCTTTGGCTGCTCAGTAGCCTACGTGAATTTATCATTGTAAAATTGTTGAAAAATTTGTTTAGTTGAAAAAAAAACACTCATAATAGAAGATATGTTAGTGACTAAAGAAGAGTCTTTAGTCTTTAGTTAGTGACTAAAGAATCACCAGTCTGAAGTGATACTTATTGTCTTCTTTGAAGGAAGTTGTTTCTTCAAAGAAACAACTGTTTGAAGAAATAATTGTTTTCTTTGGGTTGCAAAACATTTATTGGGTCGAGGAAGGTAAAAATGGGCAAGTAAAAAAAGGGTTGCCGTTCCTTCCTCATTTCGGTTTAGTCTAATCATTTACGAACCGGCGCTCGGTTGCCCCTCCCCCCTCGTCAGAAAGAGCCTCCCACCATCCCCAGCCTGTTCACAGCTGGTCAGTTTTCATCAACAGTTTTCTCAGGAAATAATCATACCTACAATTTTCATGTTTCTTGTAGCATTTTTTTTTTGTTTTTTTTTTGTTTTTTTTTTGTTTTTTTCTTTTGTTTTTGTAATCTCTACACCCATGCACTTGTTTAATTCCAAAAATAAAAATTAAGTAAAAAATTGTACCAAAATTTGAAATTTTGAGGATTTTTGAAATTCATTAGTGCATCTTTCTAGGGAATTAAAAAACTAAAAAATTGCCGCTGGAATCATCAAAATCGATCAATAACTGCCAGAGGAAAGGGAAAAACCCGTTTATTCACTGACTGAGACCCCCTTAACCGTAACTGGACGATGATGTCCCAAAGTGTCACCAGACTAACTAGATTTAAATTACAATTTAAAAATTAATGAACGGAGTTGAATTTTTTTAAATACTTTTGTAAACTATTAATAGTCAAAAAATGATGTACAACAAAAATGAATTCGTAGTGACAAAAATTTTGAATTTTTTTTTCATCGATTTCCTTGGCAATTTATGTTACAACACTGTTTTGAGACCTCCCACAAAACATTGTGCTGTCAATTGAATTTTTAATTGCAATATAATTTTGGTTGTTCCGATGACACTTGGGATATCTGAGAAGTTTCTGAGATGATTTCGGTGTCACTCGTGACACCATGGTCCAATTAGGGTTAAGTAGTCTAATTGTAAAACTTTCTGGTCAAAAAATTCGTTTACAAGTATTTTTTAATTGCAAAAACTCACATGTTGCACAAGAGCCCTCAAATTCTAGATGAAATGATTAGCCTAACTAGACGACAGTGTTCTTGGGAAACCATGTTTTTCTGCTCCACATCTTTTCAGGTGGTGAATCACACATTCACCACTGCTCCACATCAGTGGTGAATCAAAACCCTTCATATTTGGAGAGCTCACGATTTTGGGACTTACGCGGATTCCCAAGTTCACTGTCGAATTTTGAAAAACGTGAATTATTTTTAAATTGTTAGAAACAGGTTTGTGATGTTTGTGCCATCTAATCATTGCATACTGTACTGCATAAGCCTTTCGAACTGATTGGCCCTCGATAGGTCACATCAAGGCAAGGTTTCTAATTCATGTAATGAAATTTCTTTCGTCGATAGTTCTACGCCACTTTCCTTTCCTTCCTCTCCAGTAGCATCGCTGAGTTTTTGGTTTATTTTCTCGATTATTTCTGATCCAACTATGATTTTTTCGTTCTCTTCGACCCACCTATGCTTATTTAATCGCCTTTTCTTTTGTTTTATGTTTCCCCTCAAAGTGACCAAATGTTGTGGTTGCGTATTGATAGGTCAGCCAACGACTCCAAAGGACCCTCTTCGAACTCCGACAGCCCGTCGCAGACGCCCAAGAAGGTCCTGGCGAAGCTCAACTCTCTCAAAGTAGGCCCCTTCAAATCTCAGACTTCCATTAGCGAGGTGAGGTTGAACTGAACGAGCGTCAGAGGCATTCTTAGGTAACGAGTAATGGTCAATAGTCGAGCACCCGGGAGAATCACTACTGTTTACTGGTAATGGAGACCTCAGGGGAAGTATGAACCAAGTAGAAATTTTAAAACTACACAAAATCCACCACCAGCGATGGTTGTTTGTTTCGTTACTTAGTTATGTTCACTTAAGATAGTTTCAATTCTCTATAGGCTCTTGGTTATCTTTGAAATCTAAGAGTATGTGCTATCAAATTGAAGACCACACGGAAAAAAGGGGGAATGTCACTTTTTTTTCGAAATTGAGTTAAGGTTGGTGTTAAGACAACTGATAGGTAAGTTACCTACTCTATTTATTTTTAAGAGTGACCACCAGTGAACCTAGTGACCCAGTGAAATCGAGTGAAACTTTGTTATCTCCAAACACCCAATGAGGCCTTCCCTACCCTTGCTTCCTCGCGTCGACGCTTGCTGGCGCCTACAGGTCTCCCGCAGTCACTGTATTCCATCGTCAAAGGCCACAGCTCCTTCAAGCCAATTTAAATCGTTCGCCATCTACCTACTGTCGATCTGGTTGAGATCACCAGCATTCTCATCCTGCATTTTTTCCTTGGATTCCGCATCAGGCGACTGGCTCCTTCATCCTTCTGTACAATCGTCGATCGATGTAAGTACTACGACCGATTAACCCCCCGCAGCCTATCAAAATGTTGGATCACATGGCGCTCACCACACTTCTGCTTTCAGCTCTCTTCGTCAGGAAGCAGCAACGTGTCTGCCGAGTCGATTTAATACCTACCATCGTATTCTCCGTGGGAAGGACTCCTCTACCGGAAGGCCTGGGTGTCGTCTCGACGAGTAGCTGCCCTGATCCACAAGAATCGGTCGGTCATTTTATTTTACCTTTTTTTTTCTCCTTTATCGGCCTTTCGAAAGAACTTTTTTCCGGGACGTAAAAAATACAAATTCATAGTTTTTTGGTTGTCCGTAGATTAAGAATTTACTTTTGTCTTTCAAAGGAGCTCCTAAGTAGGATAGAAGGATTTATCTTTTCTCGAAGATTTTGGATCCATTGTTTGGTCTTTTTATTTTTCAAAATAAACTTATTCAGACTTGAGTTAATTGGTTAGTTTTATTATTTATAAACGCCCCTACTCAGTCTAAACACTGGTAGCAGAGCGTGGTTTGATTGTTCAACCAAAATTGATTTTTTTGAATTTCTACATAGGAACGTAATTTATGATTTTTCCATAAGTTTTGGAAACTATTATCCTCGAAATTTTGTCATTAATTGGGTCATTTGATCTTGATAAATATTTCGGTAGGTATTCCACATAGGTACCTACTTATTTCGTGTTGGCAATTTTGATATTGCAATCAATAGGTACACACATTATTTGTTGTACTCAGTTGTCTTAACACTACATACTACGTATTTCGTAGCATTATCTCACTTGCATGATCATTCATCTTTATTATTTCATCAAGTTTGAACTATATTTCCATTTCCCGAAAATATTCCTTTTTTTTCATACTGTCTGGTCACCTAACCATTGTTGGTATATTGTGAATGAACAATTTTCATTTACAACATGGACGCGGAAACGATTCAACGGGTTGCTTCTCTTCAAAGAACAATGAAAACAAGTGTTGGGCAGATTAAACATATTTACGACATGAGTAAATTAGCTCTGTCGGATCCGCAAAACGTTAATGCATTTAGAGGCGCCTTCAAATCGTTGGATAGGTACTTCACGCAATACGAGTCAGCTTACGATGAACTTGTAGTTATTTATGACATTCATAAAATGACTTCGTCGTTTCCTGTTGACGCTGATGTTTCAAACATGCAGGGGACACGAAAATGTTATTATCAAATTCATACAAATTTTGAAATTATTCAAGCTCCACCCAGCTCGTCATCATCTGCGCACATTTCTTCACCTGCGTTGAATTACACGATCTCCAATGAATCACGAGTCGAGTTACCTAGGATCGACGTGCCCAAGTTTGATGGAAAACTTTTAAATTGGCCAAAATTTCGTGACACGTTCCTCTCGATGATCCATAGAGAAGATGCTCTACCTCCGATTAAAAAATTTCATTATTTGAAAATGGCACTTTCTGGACCTGCTGCTACGGTCATAAATCACTTACCCCTCGAGGCAAATAATTATCCAGTTGCTTGGGAAGCTCTCGAGAAATTTTATGATTGTAAGCGCATGCTTGCTTCGGCTTATCTCAATCAGGTACTTGATTATAAGCCCACGTCCGGAAACCAGACAATCGCTACTCTCAAATCGTTTTTGAGTACAGTAGGAGACAACTTAGCTGCTTTCAAGCTGCTTAATATTGCGGATGAAGCCTCGTTTGTGCTATTTCATCTTGCCAGTCGTGGTCTTGATCGCAAAACTCGTGAACAATTTGAGTTGGCCCATAAAAACGTTGATTTTCCGTCTCATGACATGCTTATCAAGTTTATTCGTGAGAAATGTATGGCATTGGAGCTAGCCGACGGACATATCAATTTTGATCAAAATTCGGAAAATCCATTAAAGGGCCATACTCCAAACAGAATGAATGCCTATGGTAATAAAACCAAACCCAAACTTTCGCTAATAGCTAATAATGGTGATGGCTATTCTAAGTCTACTTTGACTTGTTTTATTTGCAAGCAAAATTGCAAATCAATTTCAAATTGTAAAATGTTTCTCAATGCGGATACGCGTCAACGTTTCCAATGGTTGAAACATTGGAAAGGGTGTAAAAATTGTTTATCACCTCTTCATAATACCAAATCTTGTGGTTCACAATGGACATGCAAATATTGTAAATTGAAGCATAACTCTTTGCTGTGCTTATCTCATCAGTCCATCAATGCCGAGGTCACTAATTCTATTTCTACAACTTCTAGTTCTGACAGGTCTGGTTTACCTTCTTCCGGAACTTCGATGCATTCTGTTTCCTATCAGCCCTCACAAATATTAATGGGTACTGTTGTTGCCGAAGTCCAGGATTCTCGAGGGCAATTTCAACAGATTAGACTTGTTATAGATTCCGCGAGTCAATATTCATTCATGACTCAAAGATGTACTCAAAGATTGGGTCTCAATGTCCTACAAGGTAATCGCAGGATCTCAGGTATCGGTCAGACATCATTCACCGGTTCGAAAGGAGAAGTTTCATGCGTAATCAAACCCCGATCAAGGTCAAGTCCTAATTTAACTACAAACGCTCTCGTAGTTAAGGAAATTACATCCTTTCTACCTACGACAACTCTTTCTTACGATATGTGGCGTCATTATCTTCCATTCTCGCTCGCAGATCCGAAATTTTTCGAATCAGGTCCAATATACTTTCTTTTGGGGTGTGACCTATTTGCTGATATATGGACAGGTGCTCCTATTGTCGTTCGTCCGGATCTTCCTAAATTGTTCCCAACAGTTTTTGGGCATGTCGTCATTGGGAAATTTTTGACTTCGGACACTTCTCATAACAAAGGCACTGCGTTACTCGTCGCTTCGTCAAATGAAGATGTAAATCTTGATCTCCAAAAATTCTGGGAACTCGAAGAACCTCCTCCTTCTCATGATGCGTTGTTGAGTCCTGATGAGTCAGCGTGTGAAGTCCATTTTCAGCAAACTCACTACCGTAGAGCTGATGGAAGTTATGTTGTACACCTTCCATTCAAAAATGAAGTTCCGAATTTCGGAAGTCGTAATCCTACTGCGTTGAGACGTTTTCACAATTTAGAGGACAAACTGCTTAAAAACCCATCGTTTCGTTCCAAGTATGTTGAGTTCATGCGTGACTATGAGCATTTGAGCCACATGAGCAAAATAGAGTCTGAGCCGAAGTATATACTTCCTCATCATGGTGTCTTTAAAAGTGATGGATTTCAAAATAAAATTCGAGTCGTCTTTGATGGGTCAGCAAAAACCATGAATGGATCGCTAAATGATCACCTATTTGTTGGTCCCAAATTACAAACAGATATCCGTAATATTCTGTTGAATTTCAGAGCACATCGAATAGTTTTCGTAACGGATATTGTAAAGATGTATCGCAATATTTGGGTACATCCAAATGATTGTGCCTTCCAGTGCATTTACTGGAGATACGATATTTCTGAAGCTATGAAAATTTGTCAGTTACAGACTGTAACTTACGGTTTATCATGTTCACCGTACTTAGCTTTACGAGTTATCAAGCAATTGAACAGCGATGAAGGATCCAATTTTCCATTAGCTTCGCGCTGTTTAGAAAGAGACATCTACATTGATGACATGGCTACAGGAGCAGCTACAGTTGCAGAAGCACTCGAACTTCAACATGAACTCATTGAATTGTTGAAAAAGGGAAATTTTTATCTCAGTAAATGGGCTAGCAATTGTCCTCAGATTTTGCATATGATTCCCGAACATCATCATAACTCCCATCCAATTACTATTTCGCCCGAAGATGACGTCAGTTTGAAAATCCTTGGTCTCCAGTGGAACCCTTCGCAAGATTGTTTTCAATTTAAACTTGAAAATCGAACTCTAGTATTCACCAAACGTGGGATTTTGTCATTCGTGGCCAAAATATATGATCCACTTGGATTTTTATCGCCATACGTTGTACTTCTTAAAGGGTTCATACAAGAACTTTGGAAGTTGGGATTAGATTGGGATGATCCGATCACGTCCCAACTCAAATCTCAATGGCAATCGTCTATCGACAATATTGAGATGCTGTCTGTAATTCAGATACCTCGTTTTGTAGGCTTTGAGAAACCATACGCATACCAAGTCATTGGATTTTCCGATGCATCTATGAAATCCTATTGTGCAACATTATACCTACGGATTATCAGAAACTCAACTGTACAAGTACATTTGTTGACTGCGAGAACAAAACTAGCTCCACTGAAAACTGTATCGGTTCCTCGTTTGGAATTATGCGGTGCATATCTGTTGTCGAAGGTGTACAAATCCATCTCGAGTTTTTTGAACATTATTTCTGATCAGTCTAAAATCGAGTCAAGATTTTTCACGGATTCCACGATAGTATTGGGCTGGCTACGGACTCCTCCACATCAATTGAAAATTTTTGTAGCCAATCGAGTTGCGGAAATTACCACTGTGATTCCAACATCGTGCTGGCGTCACGTGCTATCTGAGGACAACCCAAGTGACTGTGGGTCCAGAGGTTTAAATCCTTCTGACCTAGTAAGCCATCCCCTTTGGTGGTCAGGCCCATCTTGGTTGCTGAAGCCAGAAAGTGAGTGGCCTAATTCTAGTTTCTCGATGGATCTGGTTACATTACCTGAATTGAAGACCAATCCAGTATTGATAGTATCTGCGGCTGCATCATCGTTCATTGTCGAACTCATCAAAAGGTTTTCATCCTTCAATAAATTACTGCGAGTGGTGGCACGAATACTTCGTCTGTCTCATAATGTCAGGAATCCAACAAACAAGCATGGAGGAAATATTAAATTGTCCGAATATGACAATGCCCTGTGTATCTGTGTGAAACATACACAGACCGCTTATTTTTTCAAAGACAGGTCTCAAGATGAAGTTATGGTTCGTTTTGCCAAACTCAACCCATTTTGGGACAGCGCGGGCATACTCAGGGCGGGCGGAAGGCTTTACCATGCAAGCCTTCCGTACAACCATAAACATCCTATCTTGTTACCCAACAATAGTCATCTTGCTGTCTTGATTTTGGACCACTATCACCGGTCATACTTGCATCCTGGACCATCCCTTCTTCAGGCATTAGTGCAAACCCGGTTCTGGATACCTTCATTACGGAAACTTGCTCAACAACGCACTTTCCAATGTATCAAGTGCTACAAGCTGAAGGCCCAGCATATTACGCCTCAGATGGCAAATCTTCCTGCTTTTCGCCTCAAAGGTGAACGTGCCTTCATGAAGGTAGGTACTGATTTTGCCGGTCCATTCGTCCTCCGAGAATCTCTTCGACGCAAGGCAGCAACTTCCAAAGTCTACATGTGTTTATTTATATGTATGGCCACTAAAGCCATTCATTTGGAGCCAGTCACCAGTCTCTCGACCAAAGCATTCATGGCGAGCTTTGAAAGATTTACATCAAGAAGAGGACTCCCTTCAGAAATTGTGTCAGATTGTGGTACTAATTTCGTATCAGCAAGCTCCCATTTGAAGTCACTTTGGAAATGGTTCCAAGATTCTCACACTCAGCAAGAGTTATCTGACTTTTCGGTGAGCAAGGGTGTTCTTTGGCGCTTCAATCCTCCTGCTGCCCCTCACTTCGGAGGTATATGGGAGGCAGGCGTGAAGTCGGCCAAGAGACTCATACGACGCGCATCTGGTGATTCCCCTCTGACGTATGAAGAATTATGTACGTTATTCGCCAAATGTGAGGCAGTTCTTAACTCACGTCCCCTTTGCCCGTTGTCGTCCGATCCGCTGGAGTGTGATTATTTATCTCCAGGACATTTCCTGATTGGAACTCGCATTCTAGCTCATCCCGAACCTTCCTTACTCGACGAGAAGTTGAACACATTGGATAGATGGCAACTTGTGACTCGCATGTCTCAACAGTTTTGGCAGCGATGGCGTATTGAGTATTTGTCTACTCTGCAGTCCAGGGTAAAGTGGACCAAGTCTTCACCAAACCTCGAGGTTGGACAACTTGTTCTGTTGAAGGACCCCAACACTCCCGTTCTACATTGGCCTCTTGCAAGGATCACTGCAACTCATCCTGGAGAAGACGGCGTCGTCCGGGTGGTAACCATACAGACTCCATCGTCTAGCTACAAGCGTCCAGTGGTTAAGGTTGTGCCATTGCTTCCCTTATCCAATCCTTCCTATCCTAATAATGATCATTCTCAAATTTGAATGTGCCCAAATTTGGCGGGCGGTTTATGTTAAGACAACTGATAGGTAAGTTACCTACTCTATTTATTTTTAAGAGTGACCACCAGTGAACCTAGTGACCCAGTGAAATCGAGTGAAACTTTGTTATCTCCAAACACCCAATGAGGCCTTCCCTACCCTTGCTTCCTCGCGTCGACGCTTGCTGGCGCCTACAGGTCTCCCGCAGTCTCTGTATTCCATCGTCAAAGGCCACAGCTCCTTCAAGCCAATTTAAATCGTTCGCCATCTACCTACTGTCGATCTGGTTGAGATCACCAGCATTCTCATCCTGCATTTTTTCCTTGGATTCCGCATCAGGCGACTGGCTCCTTCATCCTTCTGTACAATCGTCGATCGATGTAAGTACTACGACCGATTAACCCCCCGCAGCCTATCAAAATGTTGGATCACATGGCGCTCACCACACTTCTGCTTTCAGCTCTCTTCGTCAGGAAGCAGCAACGTGTCTGCCGAGTCGATTTAATACCTACCATCGTATTCTCCGTGGGAAGGACTCCTCTACCGGAAGGCCTGGGTGTCGTCTCGACGAGTATCTGCCCTGATCCACAAGAATCGGTCGGTCATTTTATTTTACCTTTTTTTTTCTCCTTTATCGGCCTTTCGAAAGAACTTTTTTCCGGGACGTAAAAAATACAAATTCATAGTTTTTTGGTTGTCCGTAGATTAAGAATTTACTTTTGTCTTTCAAAGGAGCTCCTAAGTAGGGTAGAAGGATTTATCTTTTCTCGAAGATTTTGGATCCATTGTTTGGTCTTTTTATTTTTCAAAATAAACTTATTCAGACTTGAGTTAATTGGTTAGTTTTATTATTTATAAACGCCCCTACTCAGTCTAAACAGTTGGTAACAACTTCTCCAGGGGTTGTAGTTTAATCTTGAAAGACCAAACATGTGAAAAACGAGGAGGAAGTGGGTTAAACTGGTATGTGCCATTTTAAAATTACACGGAAAACGCTGCAAATTATTACACAACGGTTTATTATTTTTATATAGATCACTCGTCTACAAAATCACCAACCATCCAATATGAAGAGAAAAATTAAAAAATTAAAATAAAATCAAAAAATAAAAAAATCCAAAAAAAAAATCGAAAAAATCAAAAAAAAAAATCAAAATCACCAACCATCGATTGCATTTCGGTCAGCTCTAATTTGAACGGAGATTAGGGCGCTTTTGCGATTCACACTCGTGTTTTGATTTATATATATATATTTCAATATAAACCCTTAAATTTTCGTAGGGAGTGAACGGTTTGTCCTACAGAGCTCCGCGTGGTCTCAAAAAATTCTAAAAATTCTATAGAATCTTAATTTGAAGGAAAAACAATACCTTTATATCGAAATTTTTCGAGTTAGGGCGTTTTCAAAATTTCAAAATTGATTTTGGAACCCTTAGGAGTGACCTACATCAACCAAAAGCTTCGGGGCACAACTAGACCCCAAATGGAGCCTACATACCAAATTTCATCAAAATCGGTCAATGCTAAGTGGCAAAAGTGCCGCGTACGGCGTACGGCGGACGGACGGCCAAATTTGTATTCGATTTTTGGATTCTACGTACCTTGAAACGTAAACCATCAAATTTTGAGGGGGTGTTAAAATTTTTTTTTTCTTGGTCGATTCCAAAGGTTCATTATTGAAAATAATAAACCAAAAACGGGGAAGGTCGGTTCGTCCATGGAATGAACGAGGAGGGTCTTGTCTCCGTTACTCAGTGGGGTCTGTAAAACACGGTAAGAGGGGGGAACGTGTCACAGGTTGTTTGTTTGTTTACTTGAGCAATGAGTGTGTCTATGAGGGCTAGGAGGTATTATACCAGGCTCAGACAGGGCAAAACCAAGAAGAACCATAAACAAAAATAAAGCATTCTATTGATAACGGGGACATTCCCCCTTTTTGTCATTTTTTTTCGCCAATTTAATACTACTTTTTGTGGAACAGGAAAAGTGGACATTCCCCCTTTTTTCCGTGTGGTCTTCAATTGTACTGTGTCACGAGTTTATTAGGCTCGTAAACCGTGTATGTACTTGACCGGGACCAAAAATTAAAGTTCTGAATTTCGTAACCTTTTCGTACAGACGGATCTAACGTACTTGCCCAGAGGGTAGAGTATGAAGAGAGGCTCGTTTTGCTTTTGGTTTATGATTTTCAATAATTTAAGAAAAGGAACCAATAGCCAGGTGGCACTGTAAGAAAGTAAGAATCGAATGGTGCCTCCTGCTGAGGGCTGTTGGCTTACATGGGTTTCCCCTCTTCCTCTTTGAATTCACCGGTCACCGAACTTGAATTCTGGCTGTTGGTTCTTTACATTTTATTGAGAAAATGTATATCGGAGTTGTTACCAAATTAATCATCAAAGTGAAGAGTATTTACAAAATGAAGAAAATGAAGAAAATCATCACCTATTGGAATCTCGGTTTCTAAAAATGTAGACTAAAGTCCAAAATTTATTGTCTCCAAGAATCAAGAACCAGCGAGCTCCTGGTGGTGGTTTGTTTCGTAATTTAGTTATACTAACGCCTCAATATATTGAGATTGAATCAAATCCTTCCTGTTCTAGCCCTATGGGCTCTTAGATCAAGAAACAATGGGAATCACAGAATAAGTTCCAATTGCAATGAAATTTCAATTTCCGAAAATTTGTACTTCGTTCGCACTTTTCCTGAAACCATTAATATCATAGTAAGCTAATCGAGCCTACTTTGACGATTCTTGATAAAATTAAAGCCTAAGTCTATTGAATAGCGGGCTCCATTAAAAAAATATTCGTCTATTCAGAAGAGAAGGACAACAAACTGGTACCTATGAAATAAAGAACGAAGTAATTTTTGATTCGACTATTGACCATTCATTTCCATAATGCACGCCCGAAGTCGTAGAAAAAGAAATAAATTTGAATCCGTCTGTACTAAATTAGTACCACCAACCCTGGTAGTACGTACTTACTAGCACCCTGAAGGTGTCCCACACAAACTTCCACTTTTATTGTAGAATTGAAACAAAATTTCAAATGGTAACTTACTGTGAATTTGTACGTAAATCTCAAATCGTCAAGCGAAGTTCCTCAAATGTTTTGAAAAATTCGTTTTAAATTGTGTCACCAATTTTTTTTTCTATTTTTACGTGATATTTTATGGGAAGGCCTATTCGAATCTTTAGGTATTAGAGAGTTCCTAGTGGGTTTGGTTCGGCTTAGATACAACATGACGTATTACACAGACACTCTCAATCCGGTGCCATATTGTTACACACACACTCTCAATCCAGCGCCGTATCACGGCAGAATACGTCACTCGGAGGCAATCCGGCGCGCCGTATTGAAAACATGGCGGACGATCCAGTTCCGGCGGCGCCGTATCGACCCTGCTAGGAACTCTCTATTCTCTCAGAATGTGCACTGAATGACGAACGTTTAAACCGCACTGGCAGCCTTAGCTCAAGTAGCCTCCCCTCGGGTGCCAATGGTTGCCATTAGAGAAGCAGTCCCAAACCAGTTCAGAACCAAACCGGAACTGAAAAGGGAAGGGGATAGGGGCGCCTGGACTCCTCTGCGCTCCTCCAAACCCCTCCGAACCATTCAGGACTGCTTCTCTGAACGAACTTTTAATAAAGTGCAACTTGTTTTACTTTGAAATGATGAAAAAACTTTCAAATTCAAAACTCTAAAATTACGCATTTTTTGCGTAACACTATTTTCCTCTTAGATTCAACCTGTTTTTTACAACCTTGAAAAAAACAATGCTTCCGCTTGAGGTAAACGCGGAAGCAAAATCAAAATTAAAAATGTCAAAATATTTTCGGAATTTCGATTTTAGATTCGAGATTTACGTACAAATGTATGGGAAATCACCAATTGAAATGTATTCTTTCTCGTTTCCTGAGAAACATTGCAGCCTCCTCAAGGATCCCCTGTATATTTGCATGCGGCCAATTTGTAAGGCAGGTACTTTACGCCCTTCCGTGTTTTGAACTCTTAGAAGCTTCGCATGTAGTATGGTTCCTACGAACCACAAGGAATGAGCTTTTATTTTGATCCCGTCTATTTGATAATCTTGGGTTTGATGATGATGAGATTTGTCATTTTAGCGTGTAGGTATTAGGGCATCCAGTAAATAAAGTAAACAACCATTTCAGGTTGGATTTTCGTCCGACTGCAATTCCTGGCCGCGGACGTGATCAGCTGTCTTCCAAAGGGAAGATCAGAATTTGTTTGATGATTTCGCTCATGGCTTCCCATTCTCTCACCGTAGGGATGCCAGAAAAGTATCGACTCTTTTGAAGAAAAAACGATCGATATTTTCAGATTATCCCCCCCCCCTCCCACCCCTGAAGAATCGGAGAATCGATTCATAAAATCAAGAATCGGTCCGATTCTTTTCCGATTCAGCTGGTTGAGGGAAATAAATTATCATCATTTACAATCAACACAACCATCTCAACCACCATGGGGAAGGAAAATTTATGAAGATCATTGCTTATCAGCTCCTAACGACCAAAAATGGGAAACGCCTCCACCTCAACCTGTCATGATTGAACTTATAATTCGTGATGTCATTCAATTATTATAATTAATAGAAGGTTCACGAAGAAAAATTAGTTTTTTGTCATTTATGCAGGAGGTGAACGGCTTTTTCGTGACATAAATTGTCAAGACAATAAAACATCAATTTGAAAGTTACAGTTAGTTGATTATTAGAAACATAACTTGATTTAAGTAAATTTTTTTTATTGATAAGCATTAAAAGTTAGCTCTAGTATTTGGTAATTATTATTTTAAAAAATTGATTCTTGAAAAAATCGATTTGATTTAAATCGATTCATTTTGAAGAATCGGACATCCCTACCTCTCCGCCCTGTGTTTTGACGAGGGGGGGGGGGGCTGAGCCCGGGACGCACGAAAACACGCCTCTGCGACGAGATTCGGACTCACTGCTTCCCCGTGGCAACCAGTCCGGAACTCGTGGCTAAAGGACGCGTACTGTAGCGAGCGCAGTCACAGCTGACCTCCTAGGGCATCCAGTACAGCGTTTTTAATTGCTGTATTTACAGAAGGAACAGCACCTTTAGGATTTCTACCCCTGGATTGACACCAGTGACAAAGAACCAAAGCTGAATCCCACTGTATCAGAGACCTATCATAGTTCACATTGTCAGACTGCCACTAGTGCACTCTATCGTCAGTTACAAAACTTGTATCGAAGAGAATTTAGAAAAGGTGGCATAGTTTCCATGCACTACCTCCTACTTCAGATACCTAGGTAGTTTTTTCCAGCCATTCACATGTGGAATTGAGGGGACCTCGCTCGAGGAGGTACGAGCCCCCATAAACATGATGTACGGGTATCTCTGCTAGCAGTATCTTCACAAAATCCCAACTCCCAAGTCCCCAAATGCCATCTCATCGTTCTCTTCACCAAAGAATATTAGATTTCAACCGTTATTTTTGAGTCTCTCAACCTCTGTTAAGTGGACGAGAGAATCATGGCACTGATTCCATGAATCGTCTATTCCCACTCCCACTTCATAAGGAATTTATCATCCCACTTTCCTTGAACGAAAAAAGAGAGAGGGTTTCTTACGTTTCTTGGTTTAATCATGTCGATGGGATAAATGCATGTTTAATGAAAAATCTAGCAAACTTATCAAGCTAGTTGCGAGGCCAAAATAATCTTGAATCTTTCCAAAATCACAACTAAACCCACAAACCAAATTTCATTAATTTTTGGTTTCTATGTAGATTTTGAAATATTGCATGTTAAAAAATATGCTGTGCTGTTTTGGGCTGCCTCCGCCAGATGGTGCAGTCATCGCTGTTTAAAAAGTAGACAACTGTGCATCTAGTAGTTCCAAGCAGGATTTCCGTACTTTCTTCCAGGCGAGTCTAGCCCCCAGAAAGTGTTGTCGGGTTTCAGCGCTACCTACTGCCACTTCAGCGAACTACCATCCTTATCAGCTCGATGTGAGCGTGGTCAAGCGGGATTTCTGAAAAGAAGGCTTACCTCAGAAAAGGAACTTGTTATTGCATTTTTGTGTTTTGGAGTGACGAATCAAGCAGAATGCATTATTGTAGTGGAGATAACTGCAAGTTTATAATCTTGGGATAAATGCAAGTTAGAGGAGCGACTGTAATGTGGTCGCGAGCGTGATCACCTGATAAGATATCAGAAATGGTAGTTCGTGGCGTTTTAGTGGCAGTAGGTAGCGCTGAAACCCGACAACACTTTCTGGGGGCTAGACTCTCCTCTTTCTTCCACCCTTGAATGGCATCATTCAGCCACCTATGGAATAACATTTATCTCTCGTTCGAATTGGTTTTGATTTTTATTCGTTACCATCGCGTTACAGCCTGACGACAGCGGACCCGTGGAGCCAGGGGGCAGCGACATCCCTAAGTGTGACTCGACGTACTCTATTGACATCCCTAATTCCACCACATTATGGGAGGCCACTCCTAGACCTGCCAATGCTGCTGAGGTAAAACGCCAATAGCATAATATTATTATACCGTATTATGAATCAAATCATTTCCAGAATGAAAGTTTCTGTTTTTGGAGACTCATCTTCGAGTTGAATGTATTTCGTGAGGATTTATAATGTCTTAATTCAATGTTTATTTTTAGTTAATTTTGAAGTGCAACAAATTTCATGGGCACAGGATATAAATAAATCCCTTTTGATGCCTTAATGTTAATTGATATCCACGTAAGGCGGACGCACGGCCAAATTTTTATTCGATTTTTGGATTCTACGTACCCAACATATTTTGAGGGGTTGTTATTTAAAAAAAAAATTTCTTGGTCGATTTCTTAGATTCATTTGTTGTTCAGGTTGTCCGATGTCGAAGCTCATTACAAGATGACGACCAGACATTCATAGATCTTTGAAAATGACTTCTCACGAAAGTAGGTTCAGAGAAGAGAGGGATGATGATTGAACTCCGTACCTTTCTTTACGCTTCGAGTTAAAAATTTCCCAAACAGGTTGCACAGATCGGACAGAATGAAATGGAAATTGTTTTGATCTATTAAGTACATTTATTCTTGTTCTCCTGTTCACAGTATTACCAATTCACCCTATTCGCAATGTCACTCAATGAAATGGAACCTGGGATGGAAAAGAAAATATGTCCTACAGACTGCAGGTGATTCTTCCTCCTATAAACATTTTAAATATTGTTAAGTATTTACTTGTATGTAGAAATTAAAATATTTAAAATAAATTATTTTTTGTTCAACTCCATCATTTTGTTTTATAATATTATTGTAGATTGTTGATGAATCCGCGGATCAGGGTGATGGGAGCCCGAAGCACTGAAGCCTAGTGGCTTATTGTGCTACTCCGCGGATTCTGTTCCTAGTCAAAGAGTCTTAGCCCTTTGGTAAGGACCAGTAGCGGTTTGGCTAGATTTGTGCTGGGAAAAGCCTCCATGGGTGACCCAAGGAGGTGAAACCTGCGATTTGATAGCACTTCGCAGTCGAATATTATGTGGGAGGCTTTCTCTTCAGCCTCTCCACACAGCCTGCATAGGGTTGTATTCTGGTTTACCCCAATGCGGTTGAGATGGAATCGGAGTGGAGTAAAGCCTGTTACCAGGCCAACCACTAACCTGATTTCCTTGTGGCTAAGCCGCAGCAGCTCCTCTGTGGCGCTGGGGTTAGGTTTGGCCACCATGCGCTTACTTATAGCATGCCCTCTAAGGTTTGACCATCTACTAGTGGTTTCATTGGTGAACCACCGGTTTATGGTCGCCCTAAAGATTTGGGAATGCCGATGGCTGGCTCTGGACCAATGAACGGGGTTAGTGAGCCCCTTCTGGCCAGCACATCTGCTTTCTCATTTCCCATTACTCCGCTGTGCTCTGCCACCCACTCCAGAGAGACTCTGTTGTGTTGCGACAGGGAGCAGAGAGTCTGGAAGCACTCCCACACTAACCTTGAGTTAATGGAGGAAGCGGTTAAAGCCTTGATCGCAGCCTGGCTGTCCGAGAGAATGCGGACGTGTACACCACAGTGTCCCCTCCGCAGACTTTCCCCAGCGCAGCCCCTAATTGCAAGTACTTCAGCCTGAAATACTGAGGCATGCACTCCCAGAGGAGCTGAGTAACTCCATCTGGGATTGGCCCCGTAAATTCCAATCCCTGTCCCATTCCCCATTTTGGATCCATCTGTATACCAGAATAGGTCGTTGGGACAGCATTGAGAGATTCGCCGCCCCTCTGATCTTATGATTGATCTGTAGATGTGTTTATAATATTATTAGTTGATGTTATTTTTAATTAATTTCTCTGGATCAGGTTGAGGCCAGACATTAAAAAATTGGAGAACGGAGACCTGGACGGTGCTGCAGCTGAGAAAACGAGATTAGAGGAGCAGCAGAGAGACGCCAGAAAAGCGCGGAAAGGGAAGAAGGGGTCAGGCGAGTGGAAGCCTCGGTAAGAATAATTTCGAATTTCAACTGACCACCGCACTGAATGGGGGGTGCGCCTGATTTTCTTTTTTTTAATTTTTAATCGAAAGTAGACTTTATCCTGAGGATGTCGACACCAGCCGTTATCTTTTTGGGTGAGTAGATATTTTTCTATGATTTTTCAAAGTTTCAAATGTTTATGACGTCACGCGCCTCTCTTGCCTGGGCGGGACCCCCAGCCCACTGTGACGTCATAAACATTCGAAACTTTGAAAAATCATAGAAAAAGGTCTCCTCACGCTAGAAGGTCGCGGTGGGTGTCAAAATTCTCAGAATGAGGTCTAGTTTAGATTAAAAATAACCATAAACAGTTTTTACAACCAAGGCGCACACCCCAATTGCTTGAAATTCACACAATTTGCTTACTTCATCATGCAATTAAGTGGAGTTTTTGGACAATAAAAGTCCTTTGTAGTTTCCAATCATTTTAATTCGCGGAGAGCTTTCAAAACCCCTCTTGTAGTCATTTTCAATCTTACAGCCTTGAGGATGAAATTTCTGTGTAGAGCACAAGTAGTTACTGGCTACAGTGGCCAATTGATGTTGGATGGAAAATGACAACCAGATGATTGTCGAAAGCTCTCCACGAATTAAAGTAATTGGAAACGACAAAGGACTTTCATTGTAAAAAAAAACCCCCGCCGCTTATTTACGAATAAAATCACTCGCAATGAGATTGTGAAAAACCTTTTAATAAAAACGGAGTTGAGTAGGACGTTGTATATTTCCACGAAAATAATGAGTTATAAGTTAAATCGATTTCGACGGTTAGGTTATCATCAGTAACAAACAATAACTGAAGGTACATCACAGAGAGCATAGCTTATATAGTCGCAAGTGAAAGGGAGCTTGAATCCCATTGGTCGAGAAAGTGAAAGTCATACCCAATCAGATAAGTGAAAGGAGAATCCTATTGGCTCAGAGAAGTAAAAGGACCTTGATTAGCATTTGATGATCCTTCCAGGTCCCTTCACTTCTCTGAGCCAATAGGATTCTCCTTTCACTTATCTGATTGGGTATGACTTTCACTTTCTCGACCAATGGGATTCAAGCTCCCTTTCACTTGCGACTAAATAAGTTATGCTCTCTGTGATGCCTTGATTTCGTATTCGAAAAATGTCAGGCGTTTGGTAAGGTTGAACTGACTTAATTTTTGGGTGAAACTCTTGGAATCAGTCAGGATCACTACCTGCTGGTGGTCCGTGAAGTGCTCCATAAAGTGGTTTAGAGCTATCATGATCGCTTGAGCTTCTGAGGAATAGATTGAGCCATGATTCCAAGATCGACAATGACCAGTTGTGTCGGTAGTGGCATCATAGAAGGCGCTTGCTGATTTTCCATCCTGTAGGGATCCATCCGTATACAGGGTGATCCTTAATGAACGTACCACCCTTTAAATTTCGTTGTTTGTGGGGAAATCAAAAAACTTGTCGAAGTAACTCCCCTTATTTTTTTGTAAAGAATTCAGGAAAAATACTTTTGCGCAAAAAAATTGCGCGCAATTGTGCGCAATTGACACTAACTTTGTTTTTTCAAATACTAACCCCCATTTTTTATTGCAGATTTAGATTCTACGTCAAATTTCATGAACATTTTACTTCGACAACTTTTTTTTTCCGCTGCGCGAAACGGGCGCCAGGAGCGTTCAAAGTTGCTAAAGTCATCAAAATTGCGCAAAACATGGATTATGGTAAACCCCAAGTGTGGCACATGACTTTACATTGTTTTTCAGCGCTGATTCACGTGGTGCTGTCAGTTTTTAGATTTAGCTCAGTTTTTTCGATTTCATAAGCTTAATCTACGTCTTTTGGTGAAATATTGCAGTTTTTCCGAAGTATCAACTTTGGCAGTAGATTTATTTTCCCTCACCCTTTCGCACCCCGGGCTTGGGACCGGCTAAGGCGGGCTTAAAAATAAATAACGTGGTGTTTTTTTATTGGACTTGATGAACCCGAAATAACAGCCAGAAACATGGTCGTTTTTTTAAAGAAAAAAGTGGCTTAGTTCCTGCACCCAGAAGGATACTCTGAGAAATCATGAATGTTATGGTACCGAAAGCGTTTGAATACGATTGAATCACAATAGGTAAACAACTCGGATTTCTCGATTCTCGGACTGCTTATCTGCTGCACTTTGTGACGAGACGTTACTAACCGCTCACGTTACAACTTCAACTCCAAGTTGATCTGTACCTGATCACCAAAACATTGCCCAAATCAAAAACACCACGTTATTTATTTTTAAGCCCGCCTTAGCCGGTCCCAAGCCCGGGGTGCGAAAGGGTGAGGGAAAATAAATCTACTGCCAAAGTTGATACTTCGGAAAAACTGTAATATTTCACCAAAAGACGTAGATTAAGCTTATGAAATCGAAAAAACTGAGCTAAATCTAAAAACTGACAGCACCACGTGAATCAGCGCTGAAAAACAATGTAAAGTCATGTGCCACACTTGGGGTTTACCATAATCCATGTTTTGCGCAATTTTGATGACTTTAGCAACTTTGAACGCTCCTGGCGCCCGTTTCGCGCAGCGGAAAAAAAAAGTTGTCGAAGTAAAATGTTCATGAAATTTGACGTAGAATCTAAATCTGCAATAAAAAATGGGGGTTAGTATTTGAAAAAACAAAGTTAGTGTCAATTGCGCACAATTGCGCGCAATTTTTTTGCGCAAAAGTATTTTTCCTGAATTCTTTACAAAAAAATAAGGGGAGTTACTTCGACAAGTTTTTTGATTTCCCCACAAACAACGAAATTTAAAGGGTGGTACGTTCATTAAGGACCACCCTGTATATGACATGGCTGTTTGGCCATCTTTCTTCAATTTCTATTTCGTGAATTCTTTCTATTTCACGAGGTGGTGCGTTCATTCGTCTCAGGGCTCTAGTTGAAGGTGGGCGTTGAATCATTTGGTATGGTTGACATCAGCTGATGACATCCGCGTCGAAAATTAAACCTGAAATGGTTGTTTTCTTCACTTTACTTTAACTTACCTGTAAGTTGAGTTCCACCAAACATGTGGCGAATGAATTTATATCCTGTTGTTGAATTTATCTTGGTTTTTGTGCAGATGGTTTTGTCAAGGCACGAATCCACACACGGGCCAAGAAGATTGGCTGTACACAGGAGGCTACTGGGACCGCAACTACGGACCAGACCCTCAAATTTTCTAAGCGGATCTCAGGAGTCATTTTTCATTATAAGAAAAAATCTTAAGAAAACTCTCAACAGACAAAGTAAGAGAGGATGAGAAGGTGGGTTAGTTAATCCAATTTCGAAGATTCGCAAAATGTTTTCGGTGTTTGCTCCAGCAAACAACCAATTGTTGTCTCTATGTTCAAAAAATATAATTTACATTATAAGATGTAAGTAATGTAAAAAGTTGTGCATAGTCGATCGACGTTATCGTTTTGTTACCGCTTATTTCCGTTTTTAATTTTTAATAGTCTATTGTAAAGTTGATGATTGTTATATTTTATTAAGAGTAGCCTAACTTTAGGCCTACGAAATATTTGTTGAACAAATTAGGTAGGAACCTATATACTTGTATATTCGGTGTGAAATTTGGGGTAGTCCAATAGTCAAAAACTAATAATATTACGATGAACCAAAAATGAAAATGAAAAAGTATTTTATCATATCACAAAAACCTACGTGAAAAAGTATATTTGCCTATCAGATTATTGTAGCACACAGAATAAAAGCTTGGAACAAATGTTATGCCCTATATTTTCTTCAAAGCTTTCACGACAATCAACTTACCAGAAGCATTTTCAAAAACTTACCTTCATTTAAACTCAGTGCAAAATTCGAGTCAACTTGAATTTAGATTCGTGGTAGCTATTTTTCGGCAGAGTAGGTAGGTTCTTGGGGATTCTGATGTTTATTTAGGCGATGTTTATCTGTCGCTTGCAGTATTTGAACTGAGTGTGGGTCGTAGTCAGCTGAATTTGTCGTGTTGATGGATTAATTTGTGAAATTCAGTGTTCTTGCCATGTAGGCCTCCTAATCCGGTACTTCTCTATGTTGGAAGCTTTCCTGTCATCTGTCACGGCTTACTGCCGTGTAGTTGTACGTCGATGTTCTTCCATTATCTAATTTATTTGTGAAATGGTCACATATTTGATCTCAAGCTCTTGAAATACGCAAAGTCGAATGTTGTATATTCAATTAATTATGTGAAGTGGTAGAGTTCCTCGTAGATCTGTTGTAGAATCAGCTGTGTAACTTCCAGTCAGAGATTTGCTCCAAGTAGATTCAGGATGGTTTGTTTAGGTCACAACCCTGTTCTGAGCGTTTCATGATCGAATTATTGATGAGAACTAGAGGTGTGTAAGACAAGGTCATTTGGCGGATTCGAATCCCAAACGGTCACTCATTACAGAGACCAGGTTTTTTGTGAATCCATTCACCCGTTCACTCACAAGACAAACAACCAACCGGTCAGAAGTCACAAAAACGAGCGAGTCTGTAAACCGAACGAGTCGGAATAGGTTACAATGAGTAGACGATTTGAATGAATCGAATGAGCATAAAGACAAAAACAAATGGAAGATCGATTCTTTTTGGATGATGGAAGGTTTTGCTTAGAAAACCACTTCCATCTACTTCTTTCTGTTGATACTTCATTGTCATTTTCACACAACGATCCATGTACAGACATGCATGTGTTGAGTCATCAAAAATTAACTTCCCTCGACCGGGGATCGATCTCCTATCATTCCGATTCTTAATCAGAGCTCCTACCACATGAGCTAAGGAAGTGAATGGACAGAAATGCGAAGAGGTCGCTAATCACAACATCTCCCCCCCGTTAGGAAATCTTAGGTACTCAGTTACCTAGTCAGAGAGGCTGCTTTGGCCAGCGTTTTTACAACCCAATGAGAACGCGTATTTTTGACTGGCTTCGGAGTTTTTTGTTATTGTTCCTTATTGACAGGGCGGGGGATCTGCTGACCTCAACGTTTGTCCGAATAGGCGGTGGCTCGACTCGCGTCTTGGGAGAGAGTTGTTTTCATGACCTAATCTTAATGAATTATTGTTTCTCTGAGAAATGCTGAGGAGACCATTTGGGTCCTACCGACTGCGCCATAATGTTGAGTCATCAAAAATTAACTTCCCTCGACCGGGGATCGATCTCCTATCGTTCCGATTCTGAATCGGAGCTCCTACCACATGAGCTAAGGAAGTGAATGGACAGAAATGCGAAGAGGTCGCTGATCACAACACATGTATATAAATATACATTATACATCCATATTGCGGGCAATTAATTTATTTTGTTGGCCTTCTGCCGTTGTTCTCGTAATTTAACCTGAAAACTCGATGGTGGGTTGATGAACGAATGACCATGTTCATTTTGACAACCCGTTCAGTTCTGACAAGGTCATTTTGAAGATAAGGTCTTTTCAATACGTTCACTCCTGACTGACACACCTCTATTATGAAGGGTAATGAATCAATCCCAATGAAGTGTAAAAAACTGTAAAATTTATAAAATTGTGTTAGAGAAGAAATAATTCGTGAAGGAAACGATACTCGGAAAAGATTCCACGAAAAATCGATAATTTCCTCCTCAAAAGGTGATTTTTTTTGTAATAATGTGCAGCATTTTGCATTCTACGCAAAAAAAGTGTAAAGAATAGCGTTGGTCTGATTTTTTTCGTCCACAATTAGAGAAAATAAGTGGGAGGAGCGTAGTTACTAGGACACCCTGTGGACTAATTCTGCAGATGTATGGATTCGACGTTGTTCTGATGCCAACTGATCTCCTTGGAACTCTCTACTATTATCTATGTTAATGTATCTCCAAGTACATTGCAGGATCTTAACAGTGATTACACGAGTATGCGCCCCTGTTATGTATTCAACTCGATTTTCATCCCTAATTGATTCCTAAACCTACACTGTAATAATATTCGGATGACATAAGTGTTTTCTTGCGTGGAAATGCTTTTCAATCTCATTGCCCCATTTCTCGAGGCGATGGTAACATGAATGTATAAAAGCCTGACAGGAGAGGCGTCGGGAGAGACGAATCACGGATATCACTCACGGAAAACCGTTTTTCGAAGGTTTATAAGGAGGAAGAAGAAGCAGTAAACACTCAGTTCTCATTCATCATTCCCTTTACTCTGGCTAAAGGGAATTGTTCGGGCTTCACCAAAGAGGCCAGAAGTTGTGCACCACATAGTTCTAATCAAGGCAACGTAACTGGTTTGATAGGTGCCATGCGGGCACGGGCAGAAATGAGCCTTACAACTGATGAAGATCTTGTGACGGACACCAAGTACAAAACAGCGGAGTATGCCTTTTCGGATGCGTCCGCAAATCCCACTAAGTACTGGTTTGTTTGAACAGATGGTTTGTGTCGGGGTATAACTAGTTCTGAAAGTCGCGGAAGTTCATGAGCAAGATGAGACCAATCTTTCATGATGTGAACAGGAAGGGGATGCTCCCAATCGTACGAGTTTCGCACTACATCTCGGAAAAGAGCTCGAGCAAAAACAGTGATAGGAATCAACCATCCCAATGGATCAAATATCTTGGCGATCTGGCTTGCCAGCTCTCTCTTGGTTGAAATATTCAGTATCGGAGATGGACTATGATGAAACGTGTCAGAAAGAGGATTCCAACACAACCCTAGAACTTTCAAAACAGAGTCTGGAAAATAGAAATCGAATAGTAGGGCGAGAGCAAATGTTCTTCTGGAATATTTTCTAACAATTTAGGATCATTTGCAGCCCATTTTCTCAGCTCGAGTTTTCCGAGCGTGAGCAGCGGTTGTAATTCAGTTCTAACTAGGAGAGCTGACTCAGTTGTGTCCCCTCCACCATTTATGTCGTCAACATAAGTGCGCCTGCAGTATTTTCGAGGCGGATGGGTGAGAATATTGGTGTTCTGTGGCCAGTTCTTTCAGAACTCGTCCAGCTAAGAAGGGAGCTGAAGCGGTGCCGTAAGCAACTGTTCTCAACCTGAAGTCTTGGACACGAGAGTTTACGTCAAATCTCCATACTATTCGCAATAGATCAGGAATGATGAATGAGAACTGGGTGTACACAGCTTCTTCCTCCTCCCTATAAACCTACGATTTGACTGCAGCAGGAATACAGAACTAACCCGTTTTTGACGTTTAAATTGGAGTGGGAAGTCGTATATTCCACAGACAGATTCCACTACCAAGCATGCTGCTAAAAGAGAAGTCTTGCCGCCTCTCTCCCCGCCTCACTATTCAAGCTCTAAGATGTGCAACGAATTTTTTTCCTTGCTTTTTTCGACCCTAGTACTACTGAACCAAATTGTACAGATTCTTAAATACCTATATTTTTTGTTACTGGTTTTGGCAGCGCACGTAATTTTGTAAAATATTGTGGTACCAAATTATTATATTGATGAATTAATCAAAGATCAAGAAATATTGATCTGTAAACAAAAAATATAGATTGATGCAAGTGTGCAAACGAAGGTATATTTACTTCCAATAATGATACTTATTATTGAGTCAGTTAGAATATTGTGTGATATTTTATTCAAAAGGACTTGTTTGTAGGTAGAAAATACCCTTCGGATCGGCAGCATTTATATTGGTTGAATAGGAGTTTTGTAGTCGGACGAATTGTAGGTATTCAAGTCATTATAGAGCAACGTGGTAATATGAATTATTTCTAGATATCTAATTTATAGTTTATAGATGTTTACAAAGAGGAAATAAATTGTAATTGTGTGGATTATCCGAAACTTGGTATCCGGAAAACTCAGCTATGACAAATGGTGGGGTGGTTTTTTTCCACTGATATGTTCCTTTCTACGTGCAAACTGAACTTGGATATGTGATCCACCATGGATTTATGTCACCGAACGAGTGAGTTTGCGGCTGTATGCGTCTCCCTGTGTATTGGCTCACCTATTCGTCAAATAAAAAGCGAACCCTTCTCTATGAACTCTTAGCAGGAGCCGCCAAACACCACCTAAGAATTCGCTGTTAAATTATTGGAGCGATCGAATATCGCCAGAAACCATCTCTGGAAGGCAATTTGCACCACAAAACCGTACAGATTGACAGACTCACTCACTCAAGCTAGAATAGATTTGAATAGACTCAAGATAGAATTGAATCATTGTTAAATACCTTATTGGAAAATCTGTCAAAACCAGCTGGTGGGCGAGCGCTTTCTATGAAAGTATCAGGCGTCGAGGGAGTTTTATAGGCTCTTAAGTCTGGAGGTATGAGTACTCTAGACTCTCAAGGAAGGTACGAGTACTCTAGACTTACGTCTGGAGCTATGAGTACTCAGTCTGAAGGTATGAGTGCTCTAACTATCATGTCTGATGGTATGAGTACTTTGACTCTCAGTCTGAAGGTATGAGTTACTCTGACTCTCATGTCTGATGGTATGAGTACTCTGACTCTCATGTCTGATGGTATGAGTACTCTGACTCTCATGTCTGATGGTATGACCTCCAGACTTGAGAGACTAGAGTACTCATACCATCAGACATGAGAGTCAGAGTACTCATACCTTCAGACTGAGTCAGAGTACTCATACCTTCAGACTGAGTCAGAGAACGCATAGCTCCAGACATGAGAGTCAGAGTACTCATACCATCAGACATGAGAGTCAGAGTACTCATACCTTCAGACTGAGTCAGAGAACGCATAGCTCCAGACATGAGAGTCAGAGTACTCATACCATCAGACATGAGAGTCAGAGTACTCATACCTTCAGACTGAGTCAGAGAACGCATAGCTCCAGACATGAGAGTCAGAGTACTCATACCATCAGACATGAGAGTCAGAGTACTCATTCTGAAGTACTCTATCATGTCTGGCTCTGGTGTCTGGAGCTATGAGTACTCTGACTCTCATGTCTGAAGGTATGAGTACTTTGACTCTCGGGTCTGGAGCTATGCGTACTCTGACTCAGTCCGAAGTTATGAGTACTCTGACTCTCGTGCACTTGACTTGCTGGTTACAACGGATTCTACAGTATTGTGTGGGGAAGAGAGAATCATATCCTGCTCCGTCTAAAATAACGCATTCAGTATGAGCAGCGATTTCCTCCCCTCATATCTCCGAACGGCCCTCAATCACCCTGACAATGAAATGGGATAACCTAACAAAATGAAACTGTTGTTCCTCCAAGTTTGCAATAAGGAACAAATTTTGGCACCACCAATATTTCTGTAGCTGGTATCATACCTAATAAGTGCTTTGTAAGGCCCAAATAAAAAATCCGAACTTGTCACTCTCGCTCGGGTCTTATATCGTGTTTTGGTAACGCTGAGGTTACCTTCTGTACTTCAATTGAAACTTTTTTATTTCAAAGTTGAGCGTCCGATCTAGTGTTTTCTGCTAATTCAAATTTGGCAAAATGCACTCTTTCACCGTCTTTGATAAGGAATATTTTCGGTGACAATACAAATATTTGCTCAAGCGTCCCTCTGTACCGGGATTTTCTTTGCCACTGTTTAGTTCCAGATCCCTCAACTGGGATTGGCTACAGGTTTCTCCGTCGATGAGAAGGAAGAGTTTGACGTCGGTATCGCTCACTTTATTTGTTATTTGATACAAAACCATTCCATGTCGATGTGATTATTCTAGAAACATCCATTTCTTTGTAGGTAGGAACCATAATTTCTAAGTCGAATTGGCAGGAGTAATGGAACGGGGAATGTTTAGTTAGTACATGAATGAAGATAAAATTCAATTTTGGTCCTGATTTGTCCTGCCTAAATAAATAAGAGCAACTCTTTGGGATTTGGAGGTAAACTGGTTTACATAGCGCTTTTTAGGGACAGTCGTCAGAGGAGCACATGAACTGCTGAGCTTTCAATGATCAAACTTGCAGAGGAAACCTAATGGTGGATGGTGCTGGTAACAAGTTTTTAGCAGGCCTCATCCTGGTGTCATTGTTGGAAACCTGTGAACCCCTGCTATAGTTGTTAACAGGCCGGTAAATGCCGGGCCTGCGGGGAAGAGGTTATCCTCATGATAACTTTTGATGAGATTCAAATGGCTAAAATACCCTAATAAGCACCAGTTAATGAAAAAAGAAATGAGTCAATTTGGTTTCTTGGAAATTAATATTCATTGAACTAAATACCAATTCACTGAACATCGAAGCCCAATTTGAAAACTAATAGGCAATTGAAAGTAAAGAGGGGGAAGAAATTAAGTAGCAGTTGAGCTGGCGTCTGATTGGAGGATACCCCAAAGGAATCATGTAAGTCATTGTTTTACCTGGCTCTTCAGTTCGGGGTCAATCTTGGGTTCCTTGACATTCCTCCTCCAGCTCACTCTGTACAGTGCCTCAGTCCTCCAGTTTCTGATGCCAAATTGTCGAAGGTGACATCACCCTTCAGCGTCCTTGTCTCTGCGTTCTGTCCAGTCTATCTCTTCTTGTAGGTGGGTCATCATCTTGCTTCCCAACATGGCCCCTCTTAAGCGACTGCTCTTGATGATACTAAGTATGTTTGTTGTATCACCAAAAATTAACTTCCCTCGACTGGGGATCGATCTCCAATCTTTCCGACTAAACTATATTTACATTCCTGAGCCGAGCACTTTACCACTGTGCCAAGGAAGTAAATGGACAGAAATGCGAAGAGGTAGCTGATCAAATGTCGTCCATCTTGAGAAATTCTCCAGCCTCTCGATTGGTGCTCATTAACCAATTGCACCAGTCATAAGCTGGATTCAGATGGATGGAAAGGTCGGAAAGACGAGAAAACCAGTTGAGGGGGTAGGTGGAGTCGGCAGAACACACGCATGGATGGAATGATAACCTTCCTCCTGGAAGGTTTGCCTCCTTGTGCAACCTCCACTAGTGGTTATCAGCGCGAAAGACGGATGATGGTATAAAAATGTCTTCCATCATGATGGTGGCCACCATTCTCCACTTGGGAAAACCAGCCAATCAGATTGTGTTATTTCTTTCTGTCCCATGTGAATCCAGCTGTAGACTCCACCAAATTCTGTATGTATTCGCACTTCGAAAGACATGAAAAACTTTTTCATCTCTTCTGACGAGGTCTGCACTCAATGACTTCCAGAAGAGCAGATTCTGGATGTTATTTGTGAACATCTTAACGCTCAAAGGAGGCAGAGGTACCCATTAAAATCCTCTTGTTTACCTCTACCCCTGTGATCTCTGATCCAAGACAAGTGTCACTTATTCCTTCTAAGCTACCTTCCGAATGTGATGTCAAGGTTAGGCTTTCAATAAACCATAACTTTTAGAACCTCCCTAGATTGGCGCTTCTGCCATGATTGGAGTGAACTATTGAGATAAAACTCAGGAATTCAAATTTTGACTCGTTTCTTGTACATGGTGGTAGAAAACAAGCGACTGTATTTTGAAATGACAATGCTTAATGTTGGAGATATCAGGTTGAAATAAACTGCAAAGTGTTCGTTACGACTATGAGTTTATTGTGAGTAGGGAAAAAATCATGCATAGAAAATGGTGTCATGAAAATGGAGCCCTTGCTGATTGATGCACTGTTCAAGCCTGTTAGCAAAATTCCTCATACTGTTCTTTAACGTTTCCATCATAGTGGCTATTTCACGTCTGATCCTTGAGGTTTTGGGGAGTTTTTGGTTTATCCTCATGAACCTTGGACCCCATAAAAAGAAGCTTGAGCGCGGCATCTCATTGACTGTCGAGACATTTGACATTTCAGGGGTCACCACGGTACGGGGACCATGAGAAACCTTGGGGGCAACATTACCTGTTTTACAGAAATCAATCAATTCGAAGGAAGAACAGCTTGGGGAGAGAGGTGGAAGTGAGTGAGTAAGGCTTGCTGGGCAGCATTGTAACTCTGATTTCTCTTTAAAATCATCTCTACAGTGAAAGAACGATTTAGAGCGCTCCACGGTGACATGATTACTGAACTTCCCTACTAAAGGAGGCAGTCGGTAGACCTTCTCTTTGAAATCACTACCCACTACAAACGTGGTCACTCCCGCCACCCGTAAGCTCAGCAGTTGACACACCTTCCTCTGTCCACTGCTTTCCTACTTGGTAATAATTTCTCTAGGTGAGTTTCTCTCAGCCGATCTAGGGGAGTTTGCTTTCTCATAGAGGTCAAAGAGCAAGGCAATTTTTCGCCATTGGAGCAACCAAGTTTTTCAAGATGGCGCTTCGTGTAGAACCATGTTACCTCTCCTTCGCATCAAATCATCTGTTCCTGCTGAAGGATGTTACCAGCCAGTTCTCAGATATTTATGTACCTATATCCAAATAAGTCATTAGAAAACAGCTCAAGTCCGATTTCCATGTGTTTTCCTAAGTCCCGCTCTTTCAATTTCTCGATTATATAACTAGGAATCGTTAGGCAAACATCCTCAGTTGATTGTGATAATTTAGATATTTTCTTTCCATTGTATATATCGTGTTTGGCAGAAACAGCAGTTACCTCTCTTCCTGCTTCAATAGTTTGACTGTACTTAGAACATAGTGCCATGTATACAATTGAATTGTGAAGAAAAATTGATGAAATGTTTTCTAAACAAAAAGGGGTAATTCATACATTTGTTGGTTTAATGTGTTAGATAACTAGTGGATTTGAATTACGTCGCTGTGAATCGCTTTTAAATTTATTTCTGTGTAAACTTAGTCACTTCCAAAGATTAAAGCAGGGTTCACAAGCGTCCGACTCTGCAATTCAGACTCCCTTTTCTGCCTGCTGATTGGCCAGAAAGAGTCGGAGTGAGGGGGGTAAGGGATGGTGGGGTCGGGTTTCCCGCCATAACGTCCCACTGAAAACTGGACGCCTGTGAACAGCCAATCAGAATCTCGGAAAGAGTCGCAGAGTCGGACGCTTGTGAACCCACCTTAAGGGTAGGTAAATGTGTACAGCTTCTCATCGCATATATTTAAATAGTTAATTTAAAAAAAAAAAGTATTTTCAAGACCACCAATCGGAAGCGTAGAAGCACGCCTGGAGTAATTGAGTTTTCTCAACTCTGATTACTCATCGTGCTTATATTTTCTGCAGCAATTTAATACGTAACCTAATAATAAATTTGTACGTACAAACCTACTTATCGTACTGGTTTCTCCCGTTCTGGTACTTAATTTTATCAACTTCCGAGATTCATTCCATTTCATCAGAAGATGAGTTGTCACCACCATCCATCGTGATTTGTCATTCAAGTGTAATATATTTTTTAGCGTGTATTTTAGGTTAATTTGAAATTTGAGTTGGAACTTACTTGATCAGCAGTATTTCCCTCGTATTTCGAAAAGTGTAAACCAAAATGAACCGATTTTATTTGCCTATAAATATTGAGTTGTCTGGGTCGACTTTTGTAGGCGCCAATGAAATATTGCTATGAATTATAAGTCATGTCAGCCCAGCAAGATCGATTGATCGAAGATTCATGACGCATGTTGTCAGCCATGATCATTTTCGTCCGCAGTTTCACCGACATTGCTGTTAATTTTCTGCAAACTGGCTGTAGTTTATACACCCGTGATTTTTTCAATTGAGTAGTAAATTACTTTAAATGAACTGCCTTGTTTTTTCATTACTTTTCCTTCCCATTCCATATTTATAAGCCTCGAATCTGAGATGGAAGTAAGGTTGCTAGTGTATGTCGGTGGTGGGGGGCATCTAGACGGGGCAGTCAGACCAACTGGGCCAGCCAGACCTCCATCTCGGGGGCTGCCCGATGAGGAGCTGTAAGATTCTCGGTCTTCGTCAGTTCTCCCACCCACTGCTCCACCTGCCCCTTTGACGAAGCCCCTCCAGTCAGTCAGCTCCCTGGAGCAGCAGCAGATACACTCGGCCGTCGTCTTTATGCCAGTAATAGTGTAGCGAAAGTATTGTTTTGAAGTACTCCTTCGTACCTAAAGTCACGATAGGTACGAATCCCTTAACAATTCTAACTTCGCCTGTGACTCCCTTCGGGCTCACTGAACATCCCTGGAACCTGCCGGCTACTGGACCAAGGCGCCTTTGCAGTGGTACTCCAAGTACCTACCTCACCGAGACGACTCCTAGATCCCTCTGTAGTACGGTAATCACCATATTCTATTGTTTCCATTTGTTTCACTATGTGCCAGTAACTTCACTATATTCCAGACTTCATTCATCTTTTAATACAAATGTGGTACTAGGTCAAGTTACATGAGCTAATAGCCGTTATATTCTTTGTTGATACTCATATCATTCATTGTGGTACGTTTGGTACACTAGTTTGATTGCCACAAATAACTAGGTACGCATTACAGTACGTGATTCCTTTTTATTTGACTTACCTGTTATTCAGAAGGTACACATTTCGTACGCAATATTGATTCTTATAATAATTCGGTACACGTTGTGGTACACTCGCATACTTTTGTCAGAATTCCTATCAGTTACCTGATACACATTTCGGTACGATTTTTCCTATTTGCATATATTTCACTTACCAGACCTTTGTTCTCGAATGGAACGGAAGAAATGCTTCAATAGAGAGTTTTTGGTGCCAAAATCTGACTGGCCCGGTTAGGAGACTTACGCGAGCAACAGAGGATGCTACCCAGTTGAAGGAGGAAGCCCGTTAACTATCGACAGTGTTCACATTTTGGCAGAATTACATTTTTACCCCCACCCTGTTTCCGAAAAGTACCCACTCGATTTTTTATGTGGAGGATTTGGATCTAACATTCCTAACATATTACGTAAATGGTAACGTGGAAAAAAAAAACAAGAGAAATCCTCGAAAACCGGAAGATTTTGATTAAGAACTCCGTCGATAACTGAAACCACTTGGTTGATAAATGAAGCGACTGCTCCGGACCAGTCGCTAAGAAAAGTGGCTTCGAAACCACTTCAGTTATCAACTGAAACGAGAAAAAGGTGCTTTTAGTGAACTGAAATAGGTCGCTATTGTAATATCCATATCGCTAACTCCGAAAAATAGCCACCCAGTGGTTTCAGGAAACCACTCAGTTGCTTCGTGAAGCCACTGCGGGCGTGTTTAGTGAATTGGAATAGGGCCCCATATTAGACAGATTATTGGATGGCGGCCAATCTAGTCCTCACCATTGGATGAAGAGCCTCGCTCTTTACCAGAAAAGCTCAAAACCTCATTTCCACAAAAATTGAGACTTAATGGTTTTGCAGGTATACACTATCGAAATTCTGGTGAGATAACTTGATGTTATTTTGACCCAGATATCTTAAGCTTATAGATATCTTAAAGATTCGTTCCCACTGTGGGAAACATCATAACCTTACTTTAACCTTCCTGCCTAACTCAAGTTTCATCTTGCAGTAAATCTACGTCGAGTCTACGCCCCAGGGTTGAAGAAGTTCATGTTGCCGAAGGATGATCAGTGATTTTGGACTTCGTCAGATTTTGTTTTGGACTGTTGGTTTTGGCCAGGAAAGGTATTATTAAGGATAGGTAATTATTAAGCAACTAATGTACGAGTACGTCAACTACTCCAATGCCATGGCGAACCATTGAAAAGATGTATCTTCGATACAGAACGTAACCCAGATTTACAATAAAACCGTTCAAGTTTCTCTTCGAATTGGAGGTTTTTGACTTGAGAATTTGGTAGCACCCAAGTGACAAGAAAAAAACACTATTGTGGGGTGAGTATTCAACAACGGCATAGAACCATGAGTTTGGTACAAGAAGGTGTCTTATTGTGTCTTCCTTGTCCCTAGTAGCAGTGTACTAGTGCTGGAAGGGGCCACGCCACAGACAGAGTTTCTGATCCTCAGACATCTGCACTTTCTACCCATCAAGATTCTGCTTGTCTGTCCTCACCTCCCATTATTAGGAATTTGCTGGCAGTTTTGTCGTTTCCAGTTGTTATGCACAAGTAACCTAAATTACCGATTGCTTGAGACATCTCAAGGACTAGAGTTGTGAAAAATCATAGATGGCCCTATAGCTATTATCTATTTATTATTATCTTTAGCTTTTAGCTTTTATTAGCTCATCTAGTTAGCATTTCAATTAAGTCTACTTATATTTTAGCATTGAATTACGTATTTTTCTACTCTTCTACGGATAGCAGATCTGCGTGTCCCCCCATGAAACACACAGTCTTGAGCTGCTCATCAAACCTGGTTGATGACTCATGGCTGGTTAACTATAAACTTTTTGATTATCAACTCCAGACGGGATCTGAAAGTTCTTGAGGTCCATGGCTGGGAGAAAGTCTTCTGCGGGAAGAAAGTCTCAAGCTGCGAGGAAATCCAAGGCTGGGGGACCGAGAAAGTCCAAGGCTGCTGGAGGACCGAGGAAATCCAAGGCCGCTGGAGGACCGAGGAAATCGAAAGCTGGTGGGAAGTCTATAAGGAGTACAGCTAGTGGAAAGGGAGGAAGTCCAGGGCGCCATGGAGAGAAGAAAGTCTCCGAAGTCGACGTGCCGTATGCCCCCACAACACTCAACGTGTCCAGCATTGATCCATTCTTCCTCCTCCTACGATGCCATGAAAGATCCTTGGTACTCAAGGTGAGAATGGTATTTCATTTTGGTAGGAGCCTGATCTTCTCATACTCCCCCATTTCCACGATATCTTGTTTTCCAGGCGTTGAACAGCATTTACAAACACATCAAGTACAATTTCAACGACGTTAAACTGATGTATGAGAAAACCTACATGGAAGACGTGAAAGATCTGTCACAAATAACCGAAAAAGCCATACCTGACTCAGCTTTAAGACTTCTCGCGTTGATTACCAAAGATCCCAACTCTCACGTCTTTCTAACGAGCGACTCAAATTTTATGAAGTTTTTGTACGAACACGTTTCATCGGTGAGCTGTTTGAATGGGATATCGCCAATCATACGTTTTGGTTCATTAAAACGGTGGATGGATAGTTACTATTCGTTTTGACCTCTTTGCACATTAACCTTCTATAAAAAATTTCTACTAATTGGAAACTTGGCATATGTGTTCATAATAGAGATTAAATTCTTCCATTTTCAATTACTTGGAAGAGTTAATTATCGCAGAATCATCAAATAAAAGATATCAATTTTTATTTTTACAGAAAACGGACCTTGAAGCAAAACATTGCTCTAAAATATTGTCAGATTTGACGCAAGATGTTGAAATAGTACGAAGAATGTTTGAAGATGGAAGCGGGTTTGATATGAGAAATCTTATAAACAACCTCAGTCACCACAATGCTGATGTTTGTCATAATACCATGATAGTACGTTGAAACATCAATATGTAGCCAAACTATCGTAATTAATAGAGAGTTCCTAGTAGGGTCGATCCGGCGCGCCAGAACCGGATCGTCCGCCATGTTTTCAATATGGCGCGTTGGATTGCCTCCTAGTGACGTATTCGACCGTAACAATACGGTGCCGTATCCGATACGGCGTGTTCTTATCACAATCTGGCGCCGGATTGAGAGCATGGAAGAAGTATATCTTCCATGTTGAGAGTGTGTGTGTAATACGTCACGCCGTATCAAAAACCACTAGGAACTCTCTATTGTTTACCTACCGTATTGGAGAATCCGTCGTAGTGTAAGCTTGGGCTTTCTGGCGCCTTTCGACTGACTCTACGGTTTTGGTTAAAAGGTGCCTGAAAGGCCTCACGTTAGACACTTTGTTTTTGCTGAAAATTCTTAAGGAAGACAAGTAAATCTAGGGGATTACTTGCCTGGTTGCGTGACGAGACGGCCTTCGAAGGTGATGTTCGACGAAGTGCAATTTAACTGCCAGAAGGGCGTAACTTGGATCCAAAATGCTGTTACCCTTAAGGGCGCTTGTACTATTATTGTTGAGGCAACTGTTAGTATCTTAGTATTATCTGGGCGACGACCAACGACCAATGACCATCAATCAACGACCTTGACCAGGGGGCGAACTGAACCCCTCTTCTCCTCTTCCTTAATACATGATATCATGTACATTCTGGATAGAGCTTCAGTCCACCAGTATCTCCTGACCGGTCAACAAGTATCTCTTATAACAAGTATATCAAGTATCTCTTTCCCCCGAATTTGATTGAAGAATTTGAATTCTGCACACCTGGTTACGACCGTGGAACTTCGGAGTCCTCAACCAAGGCCTTGGGTGCAGCACGTCGGAATCGCTGACTTACCTACCTACTTCATACAAGAAGAAGAAGGACAGGTATTGTTTCGTTTTTGATACCTATCGTCGAAGGTGCACGTTTTTGGGCCCATCACGGATACGACCGCCATCTGCTCCAGTTTTTCTCCATATTTTCGATAAAAATAAGAAAAGACTTTATTTTTGGTACATAGGTACCTATTTATTATTATTTTGTTTCTTTTACATAATTTTGCTCATGTAGTGAAAAATATTCTTCCGTGGGCCCACATTATGTACGTTTTGTTCATTTCTACACTATCAAAATATAGTTATTCAGTTGGTTTCAATTTTCGTTTTTGTTTTTCTTTCATTTTACAAAATTTACAGTCCACTAAATTTATTAGGAACCATTCATCAAGGCTTTGAGTAACATTACCTTTGAATGATCCATCAATTATGGTTTAATAAATATTTGAGATTCCGCCTGAGGGGTGTTAAAGCGTGTTTTATGGCACGACACGTGTTTAACTGATGAAATGCCACGTGTGATGTTTATGCCTTTATCAACCTTTTTGGGAGCAGGTAATTAGGTGTAACTCGAATGAGAACACAAGTTTACAAAGAACAAACAACAATTTTAATAAAATGACTCAAGAAAGAAGAATTGGCGAGATCACAGCACAATACAAATGGTAAGTTTTAATATGTAAGAATGTATAAATGTAGTAAGAATTTTCCAGTTAAATCAATGAGGAATTTCACCGAATTCTGTTTGCATTTTTCCTGAATAGTTAATGGTGTGGGATAGATGAAAATCGGGCTGATTTCGGAAAATAAGTCTCCTGTTTTTTTTGGGAGACAATCAAAATTTTTGATTTCATAACTAACTGAGAAAACCGACGTGAAGCGGGAACGCTCGCTGATTGGCTGTTCGGATTGCTGTCTCCTCCCAGTGTTGCCCATTGGGACGATGAAATTGTGTTTTCTAAGAGTAAAGTTATCAAACAAAAACAGGGGAAACCTAATTTTCCCCATCTTGCTTTTTCTATTTTTTTCTTCAGTTTTTCGATTTCGAACTTTACTGTTTCGTGAAATTTTGCATCTGGGGACTATGGATTTCTCGATCTCAGCACTTCAAGTGGCCATAAATGAACTATTCCAGGATGACGTCATTTTCCCGGTTTTTTTAAACATTCGTATTTTCTGCACTGTTTTGTTTATTCATAAATTAGGAAGTTTGGGCTGAAAGTTTGCCTTAGGGGGTTTTTCGAGGTGCTAAATCCGATTTTGGGGTCAAAAATAGGAAATTCCGACATGGTGAAATTCCTCATTATTATATAATAATCCTTTCTATTTTCGGGTTCAGTGCAAGAGTTATCAACAAGAATCAAGATCATCCAAAATAAACAATACAATTTAGTTCCTTCGTGTTTTTCAATGTTTGTTTGCAAATACTCAGTATCAATTTTGTGTCAATCAAAATATATCTTTCTACTTTACTTCTGACTATTTTACTCTACTTTATCACTTTCACTTAGCTAACTTTGGCCAAAGATAGATAAAAGTCTGTGCACTCACGAGAATGAGGCCCTGAGGAAATCCAATCTGGAGTGTGGCGAGATGTGTCTTCCGTGTCCTCAGCTAGCTCGAAGACGTCTTCTGAGGGTGGAATTTAGTGGATGGCTTAATTACAGTTCACGGGCTCGAAGCTTCTCAATGACTGCAATTAGCGGGCTGACCAAAATGAACTTCCTCGGATGATTTTGGAGAGGAATTCACTACTTCGCGAAGTTGACTTCCTAGGGGGGTTATCAGGTCGAGAGCTTCAGGGATTCTCAGCCATGCTGATTGCTCAGACCGCTCAATGGGCTCGAATACTCACACCTCATACTGCTCACCTCGAATCATTTCTATTTTGCCGTCTTCGTATCTGCGGATCATAAGGGAATGTTACATCTTTTTCAGATCATTGGCAACATATTTCACGACCTAAAATGTGCAGAAAAGTTTGTGAATCAAAAGGAGTTCAGTTTCGTGCCCCTCTTTAACTTGCTAGAAAAAGAGTACATTGAAGTACAGAAGAAGGCTTTGACGCTCATTGAATGGCTGGGATGTCAGAAGAAGACGAATGAACTGAAAAACCGGTTTATAGATCAAAAAGGCGTGGATAGGATGTTTGGAGTTTTGATGGTGGGTACCTACCAGATTACAAAATTACCAATCAAAATAAGTAAACTCCGCTTCCTTTTACCAAGTCATGAAGACTAGCACATCGAGTTTCAAGTTGAAGTAGAAAATGCTACTAGGAGGAATCGGAGAGCCCTTTCAGAGGGAGACTGTTTTGATGAAGTTGAAACAAAAGAATTCAACGAGCATGATTATTTCCCCTCAAAGTGATATAACTTTCCCTCTAACTGCTGCTTAAAATTCATTCCGGGATCAGAAAGACGTTTGCAGTTCAGCCACCACATGAACATAAAATTTCGCACCAGTCCAATTTCCCTGCAAAAGTTACACCATGGCAGGTAGACTCAACTGTTAGTTCGCAGATCTGCCACCAAGGAGCGCCACATTAGGCGCGATGTATCAATGGGGAGGTTGACGAATAGAAGACATTTCACTATTTCTTTTCCAACAGAAATTCGAATGGAGAGATATCCACGAACAAGCCTTACAAATCTTGAGAATATATTTAGAAGATAACGAGGATAGAATGAGAACATTGGAAAAATCAGGAGTGGCAAAGTTCATAAATTACATCGACTTCATTGAAAATGACGACCTTATAGCCAAAGTCCTAGAGAACATCCTTGATATAGCGTCTACAGTTTTTGGAAAATTGGTACGTAGGTATATGTTTAAAAAAAATAAAAAATAGAATTCGTAGGCATACAAACAAAAATTGTTTGATAGGCACCAAGAACGTTTAAATCTCGAGTCCAGCAAGCAGATTTTTCAGGACATCCTAAAAAGAAGGTTCAGAACATCGAGGTAGAACAACTTCTAGTGATCTAATACTGGCAGCACCAGATTGAGGGTTCATTGATCACTATTCTCAAGTTGATTTGTTGATTTAGACAACGTGAAACCCCTAATCCACAGGTCCAGAGAAGCAGTCCCGAACCAGAACCAATTAAACTGAAGAGGGGAGGGGATAGAGGAGTCCAGGACTTTATTTCCAACTCCTGTTGCCAGGGCGGTTTTCAGACTAGTTCGGAACCTTTCTCAAAATGCCGCCTTTATCACTTTAAACTTCTTTCTCGTGTTTTTGACCTAACGGCACTATATTGGTCATAACTTCCTCATTTTCCATGCTAATTTAAATCTGATTGCAACATTCTCTTTTGCGATTCACGCTCGTGTTTTCGATTTATCGTATGTCCAACCCTTAAGTTCTTGTAGGGAGTGAACAATTGGTCCTACAGGGCTATAGGACTATATAAAATTGGTGAAGAAACTATACCATTATTCCGAGGGTTTTCAAGCTAGTGTACTATTGACAATTTCAACCCTTAATTTTCACCCCTTAGAACAGACTGATATCAACCAAAATCTTCGGGGCACAACTAGACCCCAAATGGAGCCTACATACCAAATTTCATCAATATCGGTAAATCGACAGTGAACTTGCAAAACCATGTAAGTCGTTTTCCAGAAATTTTACAGGAAACGAGAAAAACTTGCTTCAAAGTGGACTTGAAACGTTGGTTCATATTTGTTGCTTTTGACGCATAGAGAAGAGATGGTCGAGTTTTGCCAGTTTGGGTCCGTTTGATGGATCAAGGGGGTCTCATTCTATCCAAATAGCTAATAACCTTATTTTTGAAAAAAATCGGACTTACATGGTTTTGCAAGTTCACTGTCGAAATGCTAAGTGAGGAAAGTGCCGCATACGGCGGACAGTGGATGGACAGAAAATCTTTTATTAGATTTTTGGATTCTACGTACCTTGAAACAAAAACTGACAAACTTTGAGGGGGATAAAAAAATTCTACGTCGATTCGGTTCATTATTGAAAATAATAGAGAGTTTTTGCTGTCAAAACCTGACAGGCCCCATTAGGAGGAGACTAGCGCGAGCAACAGAGGATGCTACCCAGTTGAAGGAGGAGGCCTGTCAACTGTGGACAGGGGGGAAGGGAGGCGTTCGTGAAGGGGGGGGGGGGCTCTAGACTCTAGCTCAGGGTGACTGTCTGGGGAACCCTTTCACTGTCACCCGCTGTTGTCGGGTGGCAAATTCATCATCACCCCGGTGAACTCCGAGCTTTGTGCTCCGACTTTGAGCTTTTGTGAAGAGGTTCCACGGGCCCGTTAGTGGTTGCCAAAAACTCTCTAATAAACCAAAATGAGCGTGAGCAGTTTCAAACCCATTGAGACTGCTTCTCCGGACAAACCTTATATAACGTCATCAAACGAATTATTTGTTTCTGAAGGAACTAGTAGAGCTGGGGTTTGTGCCCAAAGTGACAGCTATGCTATCGGATGGTACTGTGGAGATGAAACTCGGGGCGTGCAATATAATCAACGAGATGTTGAAGAACACTGACACAGTGCGGCTGTTCACCGAGCTCACACCCATGAAGGAACTGGTGGAAATCGTGGTCGACCCCGATCATTCTTGGGAGCTCATAGGAGCGGCTTTGGGCGTTCTCCACAATCTCGCCAAATTTAGTTCAGACATGGCATTCATGTTATCAAAACAACCCTTGAGAGTGAGTAGTAGTGTTAATGAAATAGCAGAATGTAATCGACAATAATAACGTTAGTTATTATGCCAGGAATGGCAGTCAGACGAAAATCCAACCTGAAATGGTTGTTTATTTCACTTTACTTTGCTTCATGGAGTTATGAATACACTCTTGCTCAAAATTAGAGCACCACTACCCATTTCTTCGTTTGTCCCCTTCTTTCTTCCCTTATAAAGTTTTTATCCTGGACTGGCCACTAAGGAGCTAGAGAATTCGAGCGAGAGATCCACCACCAGACAATCTTCAGCAGCTGGAAACTGCAGCGCAAGAGGAGTGGGACAATATCCCCCAGGAGGATATCCAAAACTTAATTTTAGGCATGGGTAGAAGGCTCCAAGCCCTCATCCGAGCTAGAAGAGGTAATATCATCTTTGCAAAGCAAAACTGGCATAATTCAAACCTTTTTTTCACATTTACAATTTTCATCATTTTACCACAAGAAGTACTTTTTTCTTTATTTTGATTAAAAACATCTCTTCTTCAAGAATTGGTGCCTTTTTTGGTTACCTTTTTTCTTCTGTGTTTGTAAACAATGTGTGCAAATGGATAAAAACTTCATAAGGGAAACAAAGAACGGGACAAGCAAAGAAATAGATGGTGGTGCCCTCATTTTGAGCAGGAGTGTATAATAGTTCCGGCTGAGGAACGTATATATCAGATTTTATTACCGGAACATCCTCAAAATGTCAACATCTGATTTTTCATGACAGAAAATGCTCAAAGATTGGATAATGACCCATTTAATTGGAATGCCGATCAAGTATAAGAACGTTTTGTACGACCTAATGAGTGTAATGGTGCAGCACAGCCTAGTAAGACCGCTGATGCTGGAATTCCCGTTTGTGTGGGCGTTCTTCCTTGGACTGAAGGTGAGCTAGAAATCTATCCAAGTTGTTAAGCCTTCAACTAAGAAGATTTGAAACTAACTGGCGCAGTCCACACTTGCAACATTCGGCCGCTCCGAACCTTGCTCCGATCCTCTGTCCCGAACCTCGCTCCGCCCATATAATATATGGGCCCACACAAAAGGGAGCTTTATATATAAAGCTCACCCCACTCCGAACATTTCTTTGATGCAGGATGAAAAACCGCCAACAGAGCGATCAGACTGCGCTCCGCTCCTCCGATCCTCATTCCTTTGAAGTTTTGCCGCCCTGAACATGCCAGAGGATCGGAGCGGCCGAATGTTGCAAGTGTGGACGCGGCTTTAGCCAGTTCTAATTAGTCTGAATTTGATTCAAACCGTATTCTACCAGCCAATCACTCAGTATTTGACTCGAGTATTAACCTTATTCTACACTTTCTAGCTTATGAAACTTGAATTTAAAAAGACAACAGTCGACAATTTTTTTCAGGACATAGATCCACAGAACCACCACATTCAAACTGTATCAGCAGAAGCTCTTATACATATCATTCCGCAAGAAAAATACGCACGTCAATTCATAGTGGCAATAGAGGGGATGGAGATAGTAACCAGAGCTCTTTTTCATGCAAAGGATCAAAAACTCATCAGAATGCTGTGCAATGTAGTCCGAGTGGCGGCAGAAAACGACGAAAATATGTTGATATCTTTGTTGAAGAACCATGTCTTAGAGTGGTAACATTTTTGCATCACAATGAACAGATGAGTACATATTAATTAGGAAGGAATCTCTCAGAACTTGGAAGTGAGTAACTCTGTGTACTTCTGGAACGAGCTATTCCTACCTATCTTGAAAAATGATGAATTAAGAAATGGTATAAAAGTAAATTTGGATTCTTAGCTCCTACTGAAGTAAAGGGGTGATGTAATTTTTAGAGAGAAAAATTACCAATCCGGCCCGAAACCATAAATGATAATTTTTAGGATTGAGAACAACGATTCTATCTAATTAGGCCCGAAAGAATAAGTAGAGAGGGATGGTAAGGGTAGGAAGGAGGAAGCTCGGCCAGAAACTGGATAACTTCCTGGAGGGTAAGGAAAGTGAGCAAAACCCACAAAGTATCGAGAAGACAGATGAGACAAGGATGCAGGTTGAATGAGTTGAGTCGAAAGTTTGAGTAATAATGCATGAGGGCTGATTCTGGGCCGAAAGTTAAGTGACCATTTTTTCCCTCTGTATGATATTGAAATGCAAACGTAGCAAAAAATTATAGCAATGGTACAAAACAGTAGAAAATATGACAGACTTGTTGTGAAAGAATGACTAACCTGGTTAACGAGAGGGTATGTCCGAGATGCTCCAGATGTGGCAATTGGCTTCCCGAACTCCCTTCCGCCACCGGGTACGGTCACCCGCCCGAGTCCTCCACAATCACAATCCCACCAACCGGAGGTCCTTCAAGACATCATCAAGCCAGCGAATCCGAGGACGATCTCTTCGTCTTCTAGCTACCATTCTAGCTCGCAGCATCATTCTCGGGCTGGCCTCCACTGGCATGCAGCCGACATGTCCCAGCGATTGGATGCGCCCAGCTTGGATGAATCGGACAATGTCTTCATCATTTCAGCATTCTGTCTTGCTCTCCACCCTTGGCCCTCTCTGACCGCCCGATAGATCCTTCTTATAATCCCTCTCTTAAATATCCGCAGTCTAGCCTCATCCTCAGCCCGCATGGTCCAAACCTCCGATCCATAATAAACCAGAGGCCGCACCAGGGATCTATATAGCCTCATCTTCGTTGATCTGGAGATCACACGGCTCTTGAAGAGTTTTATATTAGCATAAAATGCTCGGCTGCCTGCCATTATTCGTGAGCATATCTCATCCTGTACTTGGTTTCTATTCGTGACCAAGCTCCCCAGATAGGTGAAGGACCTGACTTCATCAAACTTATAAGAACCAAACGTCACCCCTCTGGGCACCCCCTGGACACGGCTTGGGGGAGATATCTTGAGGTATTTAGTTTTGTTTTCATTTATACGCAGACCAATTGACTTTCCCCTTCATGCAAAACCCCAAAAGCCTCCTGCAGGGCATCAAGACTTTGCCCCAATAAAGCAATGTCATCGGCATAAGCCAGAATCTGCCATGTTCTGTCGACAATTGTTCCCTTCTTATCTGCATTCTTGACAGCCTCATGCAGAGCTAGGTTGAACAGTCTGGCTTGCAGCTAATCTCCCTGTTTGATCCGTTGGCCAACTTGCATACGAAAATTTCAAATTTTGAAGGTAAAGAGGTGAGTCGAGAGTCTGATGATGAGTGACAGGGAGGGGGGATGACGAGAGGGACCTCCTGCACTGTAGGAGGGAGGGAAGATGACAACAAGACTCACACCATCGAGTAAGAAATGCACCTTGATACCAAACACCCTCTCTTTATCTAATGTGCCTCCAGAATCCGCCTCTTCTCTTCATTTGGAAAGTCTACATCACAAAATGACGAGGCAGTAATACTAGTGCCAACGGGCTCTTTGGTGAGTCCGACCAAAGTGTTACGAGAATGCAAACTGGGTCCTGTGTGAAGCACCTTCGAATACAGCGTAGGCAGGCCTTGTGTGTGCCTGTGATTTGATTGTAACTGGGAACTTGGCATCGACCCCTTTGCTACCAAGACCGAGGTTTTACGAGGCACGTTATTCAGTCCAATATTAGTCGTTGAAATGTCGGTTAGAGTGAAAAGTGAAGCCAAAGAGAGGGGTGTTCCTAATGTTTATTGGCGAGTACAAGATGACTTCACACAAAAATTTGGCAGGAGATTGGTATAGGTGGGTTTGTTCGGTCAAAATGGTTAAGAGATGTAATGCACATGCCCACAATGTGGAATACGGCCAATAGGTACCTACTAAGTGTAGTTATGTCAATCTCTGTTTCTATTATATAAGCAATATATTCCGTTTCTATACATAAGCAACATTTCACCCCATTGGTAATGATACCCAAGATCCACTTCACAAGCTCTAAAGGACAGGGGAGCCACTTCCTGAACTCCTAGCTTTCTGGGGGGACTCACTCACTGGGTTTTTCGAGGTATGGGACCCAGTTCCTGGGCGCCCCATTACCTAGTACTACAGTGCCAAATGGGACGCAACAATTTCCAGTGCCTTCAGATTGAACTCTTGAGAATAAACACAAGTAGATGTAAAATGTATGTTCTGGGACAACATGTTTGAACATGCTCGTCGGCCCTCTCGCTCCCACAGCTCTCTCGCTCCCCCCCCCCCCCCCCGCGCCGCCCGGACCTCCCGCTCCCCCCCCCCCCCCCCGCCGCGCCACCCGGACCTCCCGCTCACCCCCCCCACGGCTCCCCCTCGCCCACCCTGGATACCCCCCCGCCCCGCCCGCCCTCACGACCGCTCCCACCCCCCGCCTCGCCTTGCCGGGCCTTCCCACCCCCCCGCCCGTCCATCTCGAGGCCGCCAGGCGCCTCTGCATGTTTTTGCATGCATGGCGCCCTCCTGCCGGCGCCTACTGCATGTTCTTGCATGCATGGCGTCCCTAAAATTCGTAGGGGACCATCATTAAATGTGTGTATTACTTTTTTCCCTGTTTGTACATGCACTCCATCGTTACTGTATCAGCCAAGAGGGATGGGCAGTACAGTATCCAATTCTTAGGGGACCATCTTCCCCGTTTGTAGGGGACCATATTCTCAATTCATTGGGGACCATCTTACCGATTCTTAGGGGACCATCCTCCCAATTCATAGGGAACAAACTTCACAATTCATTGGGGACCCTCCTGGGGTAATGGGGTGGGGGGGGGAGGGAAAGGGGTACATTATTATAATTAATTTCAACCAAGGTACCTACAATTTTAGTCAATAGGGTGGGCAGTATAGTTTTAACCCAGGTGGTGAGCAGAATAGAAACCATCCTCCATTTCTTATGGGACGACCCTTCCCTTTCCCCATTTGTAGGGGACCACCCTACCAATTCATAGGGGACCATCTTCTCAATTCATTGGGGACCATCTTACCGATTCTTAGGGGACCATCCTCCCAATTCGTAGGGAACAACCTTGACAATTCGTAGGGGACCACCCCCCCACCCCCACTTACCAACCACTGTACCCCTTGTGACTCATTAGTAATGACACACTCATTATCTCTTTTCCTGTTTGAACATGCACTCCATTGTTACTGTATCAGTCAAGTGTGTGTATGTGTGTGTGTGTGTGTGTGTGTGGCACATAGCATCATCTTATGATTGTGTATAATAATATGACTGCTACAACACCGATTCATTCGTAAAAATGTTGACCCTCTTAGTCGTTGGATTTACATCCAATTTAAGCTCTATCACCGCGTCAAGGTGGGGTCAACAATCGATAGAGATTGGGTTTTCCCAATTTTATTCAGTATCTATTTACAAAATTAATTTCTCTTCTTATTATAAACACTTTTTTTAATTTTTTTAAAAATTGTACAATATTAATCTAATTACCTATTCAAAACTTTTTTTTTTATTGATTTTCTTTTTAATTTTACGATTTATACATTATTATATTACTACAATGGTCACCATACAACTTTGGTGACAACTACCCAGTCCTCTCGCCGACCCTCAAATCCGAAGGGATTTTCACCACAACCTCAGAGAGGGTTACTCGACATTCTCAGGGTATTATGAAGGTGTCAAATCCTTGTCTGTATCGCCCTGACAGTAGACTGCACTCCTTGTCAATGACCAAAAACCCGTAATGGTTAACTTCCCAACATGTTGAACACATATCGTTGAACTTTTCAAATGTCATGTCAGCATTTACATGGTCCTCGTATATCTTTTTCATGTTCAAAGTGTCTTGTCTGAACACAATGATCAAGTTGGCACAGTCGCGAATCAAATGTTTGGGTATACGACAATAACTTTGGGATAGATAGAAACTATCAACATGATTATGTCTTCCAGTACTGAAGAACATTCTCATCCTATCTTGTTTGTCACAGGCAATGTCATCGAAAATCATTATTGAGTTAGGCTTTGTCTCGGAAGGTAATGGAACGTCATCACTATTTCCGTACGTATAGAAGCCTATTTCTGGTAGTGCGCTTAAAATATTTGTCAGTTGAATGTAATTTGGTTGATTGAGAGTTTTGGAGAATAGGTAAATGTTTTCAAATTTTAATCCTCGTTCAGAGTATAATAGGTTCATCATCAAGTTGGTTTTTCCACCATTTGAAGTAGCACACATTATACACCTTATGCCATTAGGCAAGAGCGGGCTATGCCCTCGTTCTATTCTCTCTAACGTCATCACCTAGAGTCATCACACTGTAGATTGGGAAAGATAGGTCTTGCTTCTCCAATCGAAGTTTATGATGAAATTGATCCTTCTTCTTCTTCTTCTCGTTATCGCTGAGCATTGAACTTGATGCATCGTCGTTGAAACGTTGATCCAATACCTCCTCCTCCTTTCTCTTCCACATCCTCCATCTCTCACGCATGTCTTTTTGTTTTTCTGGAGTCATATCGCTGATAATTCTTCTACGGCGACGTCTCTCCATGTGCACTCTTTGAAAATTGGATATCGACTGAGGGTCGCGGGCTTGTCAGCCACACCTTATATAGACGGGGGCCTAGTGACTAATTGTGACAAAAATGGCGTCTAGAATGATTTTTTTTTTTTTTTAATGTTGGTAGGACAACGGCAGAAAATTAAGTTGAACTTCCACTTTTGGATCTACTTCCACTTTCTGCCTTTTTAACAGGATAAAATAGTTTCCTAATGATCCCCCATTTGGATGCTTTGGTTGAATGTGATACTCTTCTGTAGCGCTAAATCTCTTTTTATGTGCTTTAGTTTCATTCAAGATTTTCTTGTAAGACGAAAGATCGTGGGGTCTCACTCGATTCATGTCGGGATTCTCGATGAATAGTAACTCCAAAAGTCCGGGAGTGCATCCAATTTTCATATCTTCCCCGACTTCCACCATATCATCGTGGAAGGTGACAAAGCTATCTCCCAAAGTGAAACGTTGAGGTGTTTTATGGTATTGAACCCCGTATACGTCGTCAATTCCGACTTCACTATTTACTCTCCTCTTCACGTATTCCGATGCATAATGTCCATAGTTTGTTTCCTTTGCTTCTGGTGTCGAAGATACAAATGGTTGAGTGGTAATATCTTGTGTGTTTGATCCGCTTTGTGAAGCCTCAGGAGAATGGCGCCCAACGGTGTCTTCTTCTACCTCTGACGATAGTTCTGTTGAGCCATCACTTGGACGACGGATATGTTTTTTGTTGAAGATATCCAAATAACTTGTTCTCTTCCTCTTCCTTCTCTTTGTAACATGCCTCCAAGGATCAATCAGCGTTGAATGTTCTTCTTCTTCTTCCACTTCCGGTTTTTCTTGAACCAGTGCTTCCTTGATCATATCCCGGAGAACCTCGTACTTCTTCTTCAGTTCCTCCTGTTTCTCCTCTTCATGTCTTCGGAAATTGCTGTATTTTTCCCGGATTGCTCGACGAACTTCTGCAATTTCTTCCTCAATAGATGTTACACCTTCCATGTTTACCATCCACCAGTGAGGCTACGAAAATAATATTCAACAACCAAACCAGATCTTACAATCGAAGTTCACTGCTTGATAGCTGATGAAAGAATGAGCTCGTGAAGAACAGCGCTCTACTTATATACTCCTTCAACAACGGACCAACCTGCGCA